>JALIZH010022583.1:0-14697 GCA_030522465.1 Rhipicephalus appendiculatus
AGACGTCGCCAGGACTAAGCCGTTGATGGGTAATGACAAAATTGTAGGTTGTTGGACGTTCAGTACGCAAGCAGACACAGTAAATGGGCCAGAATTGGGTAAAAAACGAGATGCTTACATACTTCACAGCACTGCACAGAAAAATATCAACAATGGCAAAGGAAAAACAAAACACGCCAGGCCTGCACGGACCACGCAGCAAAGTCACTGAGAAAGCTGGAGGAACGGTTTTTCAAGAGCCCGTTGTGAATTCTCTTGGGGTGACTACTACAACTACATTTGCAAGGCACCCACGGCGCCATAAATTGTCATAATTTTGCGAAAGTAGAGGAGTAGCCACTATTCCATTATTCATCATTCTGTGGAGAAGTAAGGTGCCCACTACTCGTCTGTAAAGCGTATATGCACTTTCGTAATGTTGCGGCTGATGACGTCGAAAAAATTATACCTGAGTGCTTTGTAATACGTGGTAAGCTTGAAGCCAGTGACTCGTTACGCAATTCGCATTGCGTGAAGCCTAGTTGTTATTGTACTTATATATCACGCTGTATTTCATCCGTTAACATTCCTCGTATATGACGCTTGTATCGTGTCTTCTTGAGAAGGAATTTCAAGCAGAGACGCGGCTCTGTGGAAAAATACCAGACTGCTACGCAATGGGCCGGGGTTCAAATGCTGCTGGACCCTGCACATTTTTTTTTCATTGTGTGCGCAAAATTGTCTGTTGTGATTTTATAACAGACTTAGTTGTAAAAATCAACAAGCACACATATGCGTAAGATCTATCAGGGGTTACGCCACAATGCAAGCAGCGAGAAATTAGGACTTGATACAATATTTATGACAGCGCGCGAATGGCAAATCTTTAACAGTTCAGAAGCATAGGCTAACAGCGGCTGACTATAACATCAATTCAACAGTAAACTTGTATCTATCATATGGATGACCATGCAACATTCACAAATCCGAAGAAGTCGAGATGTCCCGCAAGGTGCTGGCGAGGCTTTTTTCCACCCCACAGCGCTGTTTGGCCTGGGTGGCAACTTCTCCAGGCGACTCTCATGGGGTCACTGACCAAATGGCGCGACGGAGCTCATATTTGCCGCCTCAGTGTAGCCGGCAGTGGCTGCCAGGGATACTTACAAAATGAGACGCTCGTAGAACACATTGACGTGCTCCATTTTCTGCCTTCTTCACACCTTTTCAACGAAGCTCCCTAGGTGCGCCCATAATCACGTTTGCGGTTTTACAAATATGCGTCACACCTCAAAACGTATACGCTGCCGGGATCGATTTTGCCGTTTCTAATAGGCTGTGTGTTACGGCGCTACTGGGTGACGCTAAGTTCTACGTGCAGCTTCTAGCCATGCTAGCCTAGACTAGAGAGCCCTTAGTTGAACGATGGCGAGCGCTTACTCAACTTTTCATCTCCCCAGATTTTCTACCAGGAGAAGTAGGGCCCTGGATCCGTTTCCAATCATTCAAACTTCGTATTCGCCAAACACCACCCTAAACTATATTTACCGTGCCCCTTTTAATCGGAGGCGAGATTGACGGCTGAGTTACGTCTCTCTGAAGAGATGTATACGCATCCTTCACCCGCAATTTCCTCATGGGAATGGAGCGATGTCTTGGTTCCCAGCACTCGCTGAACACGGAATTTCATCGTTTTAGTTAACAAGAAGGTCATATATCTGTCCAAAGCTTACTCTTCGCATACCGTACAGGGGGCAAGCGAACAAAACGTCGGCGGTAAGCAGTAAAAGAAAGATATAATCCTTTTGTGTTCAAGACATCCCCGCCGCAAGTGTATTGACATTACCGTTTCTACAGCTGAATCTCGCAAAAAAGCAAAAGTGTTCCGAAAGCCAGGTGAATTCATGTTTGTAAAAGGCTTACTCCGACTTAACAAGTATCAACAAAATCCTAAGCACGCGACTAGTCAACAATAGTTGCTCCTTCGCGGCACGGCTGAGCGTGAGAGAGCGGAGCCCGTAATCAGCGTCGCGCTGCGTCGCACAATTGCAATGCGTGGCACCACGCCTCTGTTTGCAGGTAATTCCGGTGGTATGCATTGCGTAGTCAGATAAAGGGTTGCCAGGGGTCAGAAATGTTCGCACCGGTGTGTTTTCAACTCAGAAAAGGACTTCTAGAAAAAATCCAGAGTTTCCGGCACAGGTAGCTGTTTTGGTCGGTGATACATGACAAATTAGGAAAAAGTTCGGGAGGGGGGGGGGGGGGGCTAAGCTCCATAAGCCTGGCTACGCCCCTGAAACACAAGTATATTAAAAAAAGTAAATAACGCAATAACAAGTATGTAATATGTATGACCTCACAGGTTCCCACCATGTCCCACCAGTTGATTTCGTGAGTGTTTGCTTGCAATAGAGTTCTCAAGTTCTATGGACATGTCTATTCAATACAGCGATTGTGGTCATAGTTGAGCAGTTGTGTAGCGTGCTGTGCGAGCACCAACAAAGATGTGCAATCAACAGAAATGCACAATGCGTGCCTAACGCTTATTTTTTTAGAATTGCGCTTCTGGAATCTATAAGCACCCACCTCATATCTCTGATCCTTTAGAATTCATCTTTGCTGCATACTCAACAAACCGATTGCTACTTGCGACGACAAATTTTAGCTGTAGTATTTGTGTAAATAAACTATAACGAGGAACAGAACAAGCCTGAAATGTATTTTCCATGTATCACCTAAATACATAATACCTACGATACAGGCTCGTGGCTGAGATTTAAAAATTCGTACGTACCCTATATACGCGATATAGCTCATTCGTAACGCATTCATGGTAACATCGCAGAGCGAGAAAATACAGAACTGCAAGCATCCGCGATTGTTTAAGTGACAAATTTAGCAAAACTACATTGCCGTCACAGAACCAACTATCTGTCGGTGTTGTGCACGGTTCGTTCCCGATTCCACAACACGCACTCACTTCAAGATCACCACCACTTGGCAAGCGCAGCATAGCTGACGGCAGGAAAGACCCTTGTCCTGAAGCTACGCTATTAAATTCGGGCGCCGCCACACAATGAGAGCGACCTTCATTCAGCGATCTCGGTGTTGAGTTATATGCACATATTTGTTAGCTTTCAAGAGTCTTTAGACATGGGTCCAAAGCTTTCGATATGTATGAGTGACTTGTACTTGGACCCAACTGTACACATCGCTTGTACCGGCTTGGGCACTCTCAATAAACGATGCCAACCTTACTTGAGTGTCGTTGTTTTTGCCAGTCGAGGCCAGTCGGTAACCTGGCGATAACTAGACACGCGAACCGCGGTTTAGTAACAAGAAGAAAAAAATTCGGCAGATCCCAAGCACCATGGGAATCGATGTTATGCGCAGCATGTGGAGATAAGGTGACTGGGTTGTTTTCTTATTAAGCGAAACGTTACGA
This sequence comes from Rhipicephalus appendiculatus, assembly GCA_030522465.1. Lineage (NCBI taxonomy): Eukaryota > Metazoa > Arthropoda > Arachnida > Ixodida > Ixodidae > Rhipicephalus > Rhipicephalus appendiculatus. The sequence goes on from JALIZH010022583.1 coordinate 3,422, forward strand.
AATGACGATAAAGATATGTAATGTTGTACGCACAGATATGTTGAACAGTTTCACAATTTTCATATAACGAGTTGTTTACAGTTGCGTAATGATGCCAACAGAAGCATGAGTATTACAAACACCAGAAGCGGTAACCTGATATGTACCGCTTGTGATTATGAGAATGGTAGCCCTGGATAGGGCTACGTAAACCATCTACAGTGGATGACGCTTAAATATGTGATTGACTTTTAAGACTCCTTCATAATAGAAGTACGTATGCAATGCTTTGAAAATTAGATAGCCGGCACTGCAAACACACTTGACGTTTCACCAACAGTACGTCTGCATAGGGTCTTTTTTGCAAAGCAGTTGGCAGACCTGACGTGGCTCTGTGGTAGAATACTTGATTGCCACGCAGATTTCGTGGGTTCTAATCCTGCTGGGACTCTGATTTCTAATCTTTGTATTCGTCGAGTCTACGCTGCCGTTGTCAGTTTTAGGGGCGAAGCTCCTTATGGCATCACCTGGGCGGTCCTCGGTTGTCCATGCATCCTGAGTAGCCAGTAGACACTGGATTTCGACCTCCAAGGTAGTGCCTGTGTGAGATGTCTCCTGTGCGTGATTAAACAATAAAAAAATTCACAACGTACACGTAAAATTAAAGTGAGCTGCAAATGGCCATGACTCTCATCGACCCCTTTAGTATAAACGCGCCCGATCTAACGTCGTTGATGATGTACTGCGCAGAATTCGCTGAAGATTACCGGTTTACCGACGAACCTCCGAAGCTTCGCCCACTCATCATCATTCACTCCGTGGATATGGTGTCGTCATCTCCAGTTCTCGTCTCGTTTCCGAGAGGGCGCTGTCCTACAGATATGCATACAATATGGCGGTTGGGTGAAGGTACGCTAGATGGCTTTGGCGGTGCAGCTGCTCTCCGATTGACGCGGATCTCTCATTCCCCGGATCGCCGTACGAGTGCGCTTGCCGGATCGTGCTGCTTGGTGGACCATGGACGACGACCGGTCGTTGAAGTTTGAATAAAATTTCACACACACTATCGCTTTGATTACTGCTGGGCGAAACCAATGAAGATTTCACGGTGTAACCATGATTGCTTCAGTCACCATAACTCTCATCGACCCTTTAGTATAAACGCGCCCGATCTCACGTCGGTGATGATGTACTGGGCAGAATTCACGGAAGATTCACGGTTTACCGATGAACCTCCGCAGCTTCGCCCACTCATCATCATTCACTCCGTGAATATGCTGTGATTTTTTTCTTAACGCTCTCGCATTTAAATTACCAATGTTCATCCTCGCCGTTCCTGGGTAGATATAAATTGTCAAACACCTGTGGCGTATACCCCGCATACTGCGGCCCGTTGTATACAGGTATGAGCCACACGTGTCTGGGAAAGAAATGAGTTTAACGATGTACGCGACGGGATTTTCACGTTATTCAAATCACGACCAGCCAGACATATTCGTGAAATCCTCTTACTGTCCCGTACTAATTTTGGTCGACCTCAAGTTAGGGAGGGGCCATCACGAGAGCAGCCAGACGTAGGCGGCTAGATAGATAGATAGATAGATAGATAGATAGATAGATAGATAGATAGATAGATAGATAGATAGATAGATAGATAGATACATACGTAGATTGAAACGCCAAAGTGCTTGCAGTATGCGAAGAAATGGTTCGCATTTAATACCACAGAGGGCGAAGCGGAGAGCACGACCCGCGCGAACCAGAAGCAAAAAATGCGTTTGTCTAATGATGATGATAGTACTTGCAGTGCCATCTCGCCTCACAGTATTGCAGTTGAGTACACCGCCGTTACCCTTATTTACGTACTACAGCCAAAGTGCACTTTCCGTTCTCTAAAACAGTAAGTGTTCTCTGTGCCCTCCGATTTTTGTGTTTAGAGAAATTTATTAACACAGACTATGGACATCATTAACATTTCAACAGAACAGAACATGCACAGACGCGCAAAAATTTGTTACAGAAACATAGGTACACATGTGTACATTACATGGTAAATAAAAAGCACAATAAAACATGAATATGTACATTTTGCGCATTTACATGGCGTTTCTGCCGACACCAATCGACACATGAGCCTACCAAAACCGGGCAGGCCGAAAGATAAGTTTTACGCGTCTGTTGCAGACGAACACAAAAGGGCAAGACCAGTGCCGAAGGAATTCCTCTTTACCAAGAAAAAGAGCTCCTCCGGAAAAACAGATAGCAGCTCCGAGTACAATCGCTCTAGGATCGGGAAGAGAGAGGCGACGGCCTGCTGCAACCGCCTCGCAGCGGTTGCGCCTGAGACAGAAAGCACCGGCAACAATGAGAAGGCAGGCGAAGCGTCTTCGAGAACTGAGCCCAGAATGAGTGAATGAACAACTTTATTTCTCCCTGGTTAAAGGGGAAGGGGGCAGTAGGATAGAGGGTGGTGGGGGAGGAACTACTTGAAGTAGTCCTCCTCTACCCTCCCTCAGCCCACTCCAGGATGGCCTCCTGAATGTCGGGCTTCGAGCTGCGCCAAGGCAGCCTCCCACAGCTCCTCACTAGAAACTAGGCGTTTCAGGAAAGGGGGAAGAGTGTGCATAGGGCAGCGCCACATGATGTGATTTAAGCCTGCTGTGGAGGAGGCGCAGAATTTGCGAGAGGGAGAAGGGTAACAGGACGGATGAATGCGGTGTAGGAGGGTAAGGGGAAGGCAAGGTACGAGTCTGCAGCTGTCGCCACAGAATTTCGCACCTGCGCGGGGATTTGCGCATGAGGGGCGGAAAGGTTAAGCGTTCTAATCGGTCGGTTGTGCAAATGTCACAGAATGAAATAAGGCGATCCCGCGCTGTAAACGTCGCCTCCTCCGTAGCGAGTTGCGGCCCATCGGATGCTTGTGCCCGGACTGTAAATCATCGGGCACTGACATGAGCTGCCTTGCTTCCGGCAAGGCCCGCATTCGCGGGAGTCCAGATTAGTGGTACAATTTGATCGAGGGGATACGCCACAAGCAGTGAAAGGGCTGGCTTAGAAACCCTGCCCGCTCTTAAGTTTTATATGGCTATTTACGCCGAGACCGCGAAATCCAACATGCACGGCCTTCCAGAAAACACGAGCAATGACGCATTGCCTCAGAACATGCTGGTTTGTTTCCTGTAGGGAGTAGTTCGGGCATGTTGCTGACTGGAACATTCTCCACCTCTCAGGGTGGTCCGAAAGTAGGAAGCACACCTCATCCCAGCCGCCACATGAAGTCCCGGAGGTGGCCAGGCAGAAAAGATGCTGTCAGTGCACCCCAAGACACACGACTAGAGCGAGTGCGGCGGGCCGGAGGAACTAACGGGAGCAACAAAGCAGTTGTTGTTTCAACAATAGGATTGTTCAACACATCTACCCCAGGGCAGGTCGACTGGACATGGCGAAAAAATGCAACAGCTGTTGCATAAACTGAAGGAAGTGTTACTGACTGTGGGCCCCTGTTAAGATGCACATTAGGCATCAAATGCTGGAGGTGAGTGCCTAGAAAATAATATGCGAAAGTTCGCGCCGGGGATCCCTCTCCTTGTAAAAGGCGTAACAGGAGAGAGAGAGTGGTTGGGGAAAAGAAGAAGATAAAAAAGGGCGCTATTTTCTGCCTCCCGACGTGGGGGCATGGCTCAGCGCCCTTAGGGAAGGGGAAGGAAAGAGGATAGGAAGAACAGAAGTTAGAAAGGAGGAGAGAGAAGCGTGGTAAGAGGGTATCTTGTTAGCGCAGGCGGGAGCACGAAGGCAAGCGTGAGCACGAACGCTCGCAGGGCCGGTATCTTCGACCGCGCGGGAAAAAGGGAAGTCCTCCGCAGTTCTCGAAGGGAGACTCAGCAGGCGATAGCGGCTCGCCATCACACATCGTTCAGCGGCCAAAGCAGGGCCGCGTTTCTTACAAAAGAACGTGAGGCTATTCAGACACAGGTAAAGGAGATGCTCGACGATAGGGTTATTCAACCACCCAACAGCCCGTGGTCTTCGCCAGTCGTCCCAGTGAAGAAGAAAGACGGAACGCTACGATTCTGTAGTGATTACAGGAAGCTAAATAGCGTCACAAAAAAGACATTTACCCGCTTCCACGGGTCGATGACTCTCTCGGTAGGTTACGACACACGAAGTATTTTTCGCCCATCGATCTAAAGAGTGGCTATTGGCAGATCGATGTGGATGAACGAGACAGAGAAAAACTTCCCCATCTCCCGCTAAAGGGAACCATGTGTGGATGCGAAGCAGTGGGGGAGATAATTAGCTTGGAGTGGGAGGAACGTCGCCGCTCTCATTTCACGGCAGCGGTCCGGGCGCTCATCGCCCCCAGCGGAGTATGCAGCTGTCACACCACCTGTCGTGCGCGCCGCTACGTTGAGGGATTCCTGTAGAGGAAAGGACGCGGGGGGGGGACCGTAGGAGAGGAGAGAGAGGGGGAGGGGGACGTGCATGCGCTGTGGGGTGTGGGACGCGGGAGCCGCTCCGGGTAGAGTAGAGGATTCCTAGAGGAGAGAGGGGGGGAGGGGACGCGCATGCGCTGTGGGACGCGGGAGCCGCTCCGTAGAGTAGAGGATTCCTAGAGGAGAGAGGGCGCGCATGCAGGACGCGGGCGCCGCTCCGTACAGTAGATGATTCCTAGAGGAAAGAGTGGGGTTGAGTGTAGGAGAGGATAGGGGGAGGGGACGCGCATGCGCTGTAGGGGGGTGTGGGACGCTCCCGTAGGGTAGAGGATTTCGAGAGGAGAGAAACGGGGAGGGGACGCGCATGCGCTGTGGTGGTGTGGGACGTGGGAAGGAGGGACGAACTAAGCCCCCTCCAAACACATGCAAGCAATATCAAGGAATGGGGTCAACCTGGGCGACAGACACCACCTGCCTAGCCATTGCTAAGCAGCCTCTCTGTGCTCTCGGCCATGACTCTGATGACTGTGATAGTGGTTGACGGCCTTCATATTACTACAGTGTTCTGGTTCGCATAATGGGTGCTTCCCTACTTCATGAAAGTGGCCGGACGCGGGACGCGGGAGGGATGGACAGAGCCCCGAGCATAAGATGCTTCGCATCTAAAAACAGCGTTTGTAACTCCAGACGGGCTTTATGAATTCCGAGTTCTTCCTTTCGGCCTCTGTTCTGCCCCAGCCACTTTCCATAGGATGATGGATACCGTTCTCGCTGGCTTGAAGTGGCAAAGCTGCCTTGTTTACCTCGGTGATGTGGTTATCTTCTCCGAGAGCTTCGAAGAACATCTCAAGCGCCTAAGAACGGTTCTGGAAGCCATTCGCTCAGCTGAACTCACGCTGAAACCCCAAAAATGCCATTTCGGCTATAAAGAGCTGAAATTTCTGGGACATGTCGTGAGTGCCGATGGAGTTAGACCTGATCCAGACAAAAACTGCTGCTGTCGCCGCCTTCCCTGTTCCATCAGACAAAAGAGCAGTACGCCGTTTCCTTGGCTTGTGCGCTTATTATCGCCGATTCATTGCCAACTTCTCGAAGATAGCTGAACCGCTCACGCGACTCACCCGAGATGACGTGCTCTTTCCTGGACCATAGAGAAAGATACGGCATTCACAGAGCTACGGGAGAGAATGCAAACAGCCCCTGTTCTTGCTCGTTTTGATGAGGACGCTGCTACAGAAGTCCACACAGATGCCAGCAACGTCGGACTTGGCGCTGTCCTTGTACAATTACACAGTGGCGTTGAGCATGTCATAGCTTACACCAGTCGTACACTCTCTCGAGCCGAGGTGAACTACTCGACTTCAGAGAAAGAATGCCTCGCAGTCGTATGGGAGACGACAAAATTCCGGCCTTACCGCTACGGTCGTCCCTTCAAAGTGGTGACTGATCACTAGAGACCGGATTATAGGCAAATGCCTATTTTTTTCCTTGAGTTTCTATCACGCCACTTTGATATATGAGCATTAATTAGGGGTAAAGGAGGGCTTTTATAGTGTTTTTATAGTGCCTATAAATGCCTATTTTTGGGGTTTGTGCCTAAATGTCTATAAGTGCCCATAAATGCCTATTTTCAAAATTGGTGCCTATATGAACGCTATTTAGCCTCAAATTTTGCTGTCGAGTACAGTTTGAGACCGTAATTCATGTTACCGGGCAAAATTGACGTTTCGGAACTTTATGGGGTGCAACAACCTAGTTCCCTATCAACAAACATCCGGGAAGCAACCGGTAGCAGCAGTGAAATGGGACGCGCCGGCCACCTTACCCCCACCGCACTGACATGGCGCGAGCGGTTGGAGCAGGCGAGAGGAAAGGACGCTATTTCTGCAACCCTAAATGGGAGCACGTCCCCGGCGGGAAGAGGAGAGGGGAAGAAGAGGAGAGTGGCGTAGGTCTATGGCCGAGGACGTGGCGGGCGGCTTTTACCGCCGGTTTTCCAGTCCAGTGTTCCCATGCAATTGAAGCACCTCCTTGAAGACTTGGGCGTGGTGGGGGGCAGGAAAGAGGAGGTGCCTGTGCGCAGCAGCAGGAATATGGAGAACGAATACGAATCCATGGAGTGCCGTCAGGAAAAAGTAGGTAAAAAAAGTCAGATGTGCAAATGGCTTTTTGTTTTGTTTGTAATTTACGTCTTAAAGGGCGCTTCACCAGGTTACGTGAGAAATTTTATTCAGATACTGGAAGTGTTCGCGTGACCAATGAAGAACTTTGTACGACAAGAACTTTTTAATTGGTTCATTACGAGCCGCGAAAGCATGATGCCGGTAGATGAGCTTGAAACCTTTGCCACTGCAAGCCAAATTCCTTCCCTGCCCTCTTCGGTATCAAAGAAACTCGGAGCCGGAAGGTCACACGACGTTGACGCATCAACACGCCATGCGCACGCAAGATTACACTATGTGCACATGACATGCCCAAGCCAGGTCGTGCGCACAAGCGGTGTTGTATCGTTTCGGCGTTCGCTCTATAGTGTACTGCCTGTTTCTGTGGGATGGATCCGTCTATGCGTTTGGAGAGGCTGGCATGGATCCTGTATCCTTACCACGACACAGCGTGTCGCACAGCTGGAACTGCTGTAAGGAACGATGCACCAAAAACATGCTAAGCGTTGTCAGGGCTGTCGCCGGCACGACGCGGGAACGGCGAGAACACGAACTCAAAAGAAATATAGGCAGCTAAGTCTCGCATCGCTCTCGATTCGAAGAAAAAACTAAAGAAAAGTGCGCACACATTCCGTTTGTAGGTTTTAATATTTCTATTAACTTTCATTCTTCTATTCAAGCAACAGTTGCACAAATTATACATGTAGCCTCGAATAATTCTCGCAGTTTCATGTACTACTGTGACATACACAGGACCATTCCTTGTTGAACTTCACCTCCCCCACATTGGTGCGCGCGCCCGTGAGATAAAGGGCACGAGGCATTCAGTCTGACATTTCACCTCCTTCCGGGGAGCGTAGCGTTGCAAATCTTGGCAGACGTGATCGTTAGCGCAATGCATGCATTACACTTCTAGCTCGAAACGCTCAAACCTGGTAAGGGGCTCTTTTATGGTGTTCACACAAAGAGGAGAAATTGACTCTGCGCTATTAGACCCGGCCAATACAAGGCTAACAGACCCTTCTGGCCTTTTAGCGGTCTGGCTTATTGAATCCTGTGCTGCGCTTCCCAGCCATGCCGAAAAGAAGCAGACCCAGGAGTGTGTTTATTCGATGGCGGACACTTAACTTACCATTCTGGACAATAAAAGGAGAGACCGTGTTCTGGAAACCATGCCCGAAAAGGGACCATTGCATGGCTATGTTAAATCATTAACGCCTTCGTACAATCATAAAATATAACATTTGTTTGCTTTCCTGTCGTAGACCAGGTCGCGCACGTCCTTATTCGAAAATTTGAGCTTTTGTAAAAAATTTATTGTGCCTATATTTACGCTTTTGGGGGGCCTAAAACTGTGTTTTCCTGCCTATTTTTGGCGCCTAAAACACGATTTTTAGTGCCTAAAAATCCGGCCTCTACTGATCACCACTCGCTGTGCTGGCTCAAAGATCTATCTGGCCGTCTCGCTCGGTGGAGTTTGCGCTTGCAGGGAGTTCGACATCACGATTGTGTACACATCGGGGCGCAAACACGAAGATGCCGACGCGCTTTCTCGAGCACCTATGGGACATCGTGTCGTGGACTTACAGGATGAAGATGGCTTTTTCCGGAGTAGTTAGCGATTCCGACTTTATGTCAAGACAGCGGGCAGACCAAGAATTACGCCCAGTTATTGATTCTCTAGAAGGCCGAAACTCCCAGGTTCCTCGGCACATTGCTTGCGAGCTGTCCTCCTTTTGTCTGAGAAGAGGCATCCTTTACAAGAAAAGCGCTCGCGGTAGCGACAAAGCCTTTCTACTCGCCCCTACCGATATGCGCGATGACATCCTTCTTGCGTGCCACGACGAACCAACGTCAGGGCACTTGGGCTACTCGCGGACTCTCGCCAGAGTACGGCAGCAGTATACTGGCCGCAGCTATCGTCTAACGTGCATCGCTATGTGAAAGGCTGCCGCGCGTGCCAGAGCCGCAAGACGCCGCCTGTGAAACCAGCGGGTCTACTCCAACCGAGTGTACCGCCGAGGACACTGTTCGATCTCGTGGGAATGGACCTTCTCGGACCTTTCCCTTTGTCGTCCTCCGGAAACAAATAAATCATAGTTGCCACAGACTACCTGACTCGTTATGCCGAGACAAAAGCGTTACCTCGCGGCACGGCTTCTGAAGTCGCGAAGTTCTTCGTGCACCACATCGTCCTACGGCATGGGGCTCCGTTATGTGCGATCACGGACAGAGGGACGTCATTTACGGCACAAATGATGGAAGATGTCTAGTAACTTAGCTGCACAAGTCATCGAAAAACGACAGCTTACCATCCGCAAGCGAATGGACTTACAGAAAGACTCAATAAGACCATAGCAGACATGCTGCCAATGTATGTGGACGTACACCACAAAACCTGGGACGAAACTTTTCCATACGTCACGTTTGCCTACAATACGGCAATGCAAGAAACAACGCGATTTCCACCTTTCTGCCTTGTTTACGGACGCGACGTGCAAACCATGCTCGATGCTATGCTTCCGTGCGATATTAGCGATGAACTTGGTCCAGACGCCGAGCAATACACTCAATACGCCGAAGAAGCGCGGCAACGGGCCTGCATTAACATCAGTCACCAACAAGATGCAGATGCACGGCGTTACAACCTCCGCCGTCGAAACGTTGTTTACGACCCTGGCGACCGAGTGTGGATGTGGACCCCTGTCCGACGACCAGGATTATCAGAAAAACTTCTGAACCGTTATTTCGGACCGTACAAGCTTCTGAGACGTATCAGTGACCTTACCTACGAGATATTTCCGGACGGCGCAGTGTCTTCTCGTCGGCAGCTAAGGCCCGAAACCGGGCACATCGTACGGCCTCAAGCCGTACTTCAGACAGTAACCCTTGTGCTTTTGCGTTTACTCTTGTGTCACCATCGGCAGTGACTGTGTTGTTTTCTTCTCCTGGGTTTTGGTGTATTTTCCTGTGTACTCCGGTCGCAAGTGCAGGCGCACCTTCCTTATTTGCCCGTACGGGTACTGGTACTCCCCTTTCTCCGGTTCTCTGCGTCTGCATGTGCTTCATCCTTTTAAATGCGAATGTATTTCATAGTCGGGCTATGTCAGGCATCCGGCGTTGTCCAGCGTTGTCCAGCGTTGTCCAGCGTTGTCCAGCGTTGTCCAGCGTTGTCCGCGGAGGAGGAGGATAGGTTGAGGAGGTAAGCGCCGGCAGGTGTTAGATGTGAAGCATCTTATAGCGAAGCTTAATCCGGTGGTGGTGGTGTGCGGCGTGTCCACCCCTTACTGCGCATGCGCAAACCCTTTAAAAAAGTAAAAATAAAAAAACCTCCTCTCTTCCTCCTCTAGGCATCCCTCCCCGCGGCAACCACACCCTCACTGCGCATGCGCCTCCCCTCCTCTCTCCCCTGCTACGCTCCCCCCTCTCTCTAGGCATCCCTGCCCGCGGCGTCCACACTCCCATTGCGCATGCGCGTCCCACCTCTCTCTCCTCTCCTACGCTCCCCCGTCTCTTCTCTAGGCATCTCTGCCCGCAGCGTCCACACTCCCACTGCGCATGCGCCCCCCCTCTCTCTCCTTTCCTACGCTGCCCCCCCCAGGCAGCACAGAACGTCGGCCCGATGTCGGCGACAGATTGGCAGTTCCTGGCCCAAGGACGGCCCATGATTGACAACATGCCGCCAATATTGGCCAGCCAGTTTAATAGAACGGCGATGTTGGACCAGTATTGACAATGTGCCGCCAATATTGGCTGTGCCAGTCTAATAGGAACGGTGACGTTGGACCAGCATTCAGAACTTGCCGCCAATATCGGCTGTGCCAGCCTAATAGAACGGAAACATTGGGCCGAGTTATACGAGCAGAAGCCAATATGGGCTGAGCCATCCAATTAAGCCGGAATTATTGGCCCGTCATTCGAACGATATTGCCGACGTCGGCTGAAGAGTGAACTTCGTCGGCATAAGATCGGGCCGTTACGTGCCAATTTCTGCGCCCGCTGTTGTTTAGCGTTCTTGTGGTCCTACTTCACACGCCGATGTTTCAAGTTTGAGAGATTAATGTGCCAGTCGCAACATAAGAAACATATCTTAGTGATTAAATCACACAGCTCGTTGATTATGCATGATCGTGGTCGCGGCGATAGCAAGCAGGACACACGCTTCGATTTGTGTCCGATCCGACGTCGAGTCGTACAGAAGCACCGAATCGTATGCCTGACAGGCGACAAACTGGGTAAATATTTCTCGGTAAAGTAGTCTAGCGTGAGTACGATACGATTTGTGCCCGATCCGACGTCGAGCGCGCCGATTGTACTCGCGCAAGGCGAAGCAACCGCGGTTTCCGCTGCCGTTCGCAACGCAACCGTAACGGCGTGCTCGACGTCGGATCGGACACAAATCGTATCGTACTCGCACAAGACTATTTAACCGAGAAAAAATTACCCAGTTTGTCGCCTGTCAGGCGTACGATTCGGTGTTTCTGTACGACGAAGCAACCGCGGTTTCCGCTGCCGTTCGCAACGCAACCGTAACGGCGCGCTCGACGTCGGATCGGACACAAATCGTATCGTGTGTCCTGCTTGCTATCGCCGCGACCGATTTGGCTGTTTCGCGTTCACAGCGCACTACCGGTTAACGGCGCTTGCAGATGCTTGACGTGTGGGAAGTTGGGGTTATCAGTTGACTATAAGTGTTACGGCC
>JALIZH010022584.1:0-42500 GCA_030522465.1 Rhipicephalus appendiculatus
CATTCTGCATGGCAGTCAAGTGCTCTGCCCCATAGCCGCGCCAAGGCTTCAGTTCTACCACAGAGCCACACGAGGCGATTCCAACTAAGGCTGCAGTGTTGGCTATACGCTTTTTTAACGATGTGATAAGCGTTACATATGTACTGTTGTGTCAACGTATAGTCAAACGCTGCTCGAACATTTCCAGGAGCGTTACTTATAATATGCAGATCAGCACATCCCAACGTGCACAGTTACCGATATCATGGCAACCTTCACGAAAAAGAAATGGAGGAACACGATTATATTTTTTTCTCATTATGATTATTGTAATTTGTTTGGTAACATAGCCAAATGTACTAAATTTTACTCATATAAGTCAAATGGGTTTATCAGGAGCGCGTTTATGCAGCTTACATGCATATGATATAAGAGTTGACCGACAATTTTTCATGAAATAATTTTTTTTGTGTGTAGAAAATTTTGGAAGTGCTTCAGTGGAGAAAAAGGCAAAGCAAGGACGGGAAAGTCAGTGATAGATCTACAGTCGGCAACTGTGAACCCATTAAACATATCACCTCATTCCAAGATGGGGCTACTGTTCTTCGTGTAGGGGCCGTATTTTGCGCTCGTTCGGTCTTTGTTCAGTTCGCCAAAGTAGTCGGCCAACGCTCCAGGCCGATGTCCAGCTGCACTCGAGGAACAATGGCTGTTTTTGGCCTATCGCATTAGCCGAAACCAAACGTTTGAAAACCCAACAAAAACAGGAAATGCACGAGGTTTTGCCCCTGCCGACTTCTGAGTACAATATCATGAGCTTAAAGTTCTAACCGCAAATTCTATGGCTCCTACAGATAGTTAGTACTGTTTTAGGTTAGCCTATATGAGACAAAGAGAAGCAGAGAACTTACATACCACCCACTTACCTTGTCTGTCTACATAGTTTTCCAATTTAGCTACGACGCTTAGTTGCGCACTTCTGGAAGTCACTGCTCCAGCCGCGTTCTCAGCTCTGCACCGGTAGGCGCCCTCGTGGTCCTCTTTGGCCGAGCGAATGACAAGCGTGCCGTCTTCGAGCATGTCGATGTCACTCCGACCTCCGAAGTACACGTCAACGCTGTAATGGAAACCAGTGCTGCAATCTATGCTCGTTGGAATGACATCATTGAATACATAACAATTTGTGTCCTGCGTAAACGCTAGACGTAGCCACGACACCAGACATTTTCGTCTAGTTTCTTTGCTATAGCTAGCCTCCTAGCTGAGACGATTAATAAAGCAATATCGTAGCGCATACGAATGGTGGCACAAGTGAAGAGTGCGTCCATGTCTTTATGTCCCGTGCCAGCATCCATGTTTCTATGAGCTGCGATACAGTAGAATGATGCTAGAATGGAAGCACAAGCCGATGGCGTCGTTCTTATTGGAAGTAACACTGCGCACTACTGAACTCGATGAATGGACGACCAGGTCGCTAACGGCAAGGCGTTAATTGCAATATCATTAAAACAGCATTGGGGCAACTTCGATATAGACCTGCCTTTGCAGAGGTATACGTACGAACGCTGCTCTGGGTTAACGTGCAAACAATGCAGATTCTTGATAATCTGGTTATTATACACATAGCTATACTGATAGTAAAGCACAAACCGTATATCCATCTCTTGGAGGTAGATACGAGAGCTTAAAGATTATTCTAAACCGTGGTAGATACGAGTGCGAAAATGCTTAAAGTCTATTCTAAACCATGGTTTCTGGTTAGGCATACGGCCTGCTATACATACTATGATGACGACAAATTATTTCTGCTATTTATATCTATTCCTTGTCCAAGCCTAATTTTAAGTCTTAAATAAGAAACATTGATTATTGCTTCTTAGGCACGCAGGCACGCAACACATTACGGCATGCAAGAAGATTGCGGTAAGCAAGAAGTTGTATGGATTTAGACAGATTCCAATTCAAAACTTTCTGGCCTCTTAAGCAAATGTAGCTACAATAACAGCCATCTAGATCCACCTTTTGCCCTTGATAACGTTTTGAAAGGACACTGAAACGACTGTGGAATGAAAAAGCTATCGGTACATATAATGATTAGTGCAGCATGTTTGAAGAATAACCTAATTTCACAAAGCCGGACACATTGCACATGTTTTTGATGCGCGAATAGACGCCGTTTTAAGGGTTATAAGCGGTGATACAAGTGAAGGTAAGTATAGGAAAGAAACGTGAAGTAAGGTTACGTCAAGGCATACACCACCAAGCTTGCCGTATGTCTTTACAAGATAAATAACAGCCAATTTCATGCCCGTGGCTTTCAGCGTTTGTCAGAACACGTGCATGATTTAATCCTCTCGATGCGCAGATTTCATATCTGGGGTTTTACATGTCAAAACGACGATATCATTATGAGGCACGCCATAAGGGAGGGCTCAGGAGATTTGGACCATCTGGCGTTATTTGAAATCTACCGACATCGCACATTACATAGGCCTCTAGCATTTTGCCTCCGTCGAAATGTGACCGCCGCGGCCGGTACGGAAACCGCGACTTGTGCCTCAGCAGCCGTGCATCGTAACATCTGCCTCACCGATGCGCACGATGCACGCATTTCAAACCCGTAGATTCTGTATGTGAGAAGTCCACAAAACGATCGCAGATTGTGAAGCACGGCATATGCTGTGGCGACGCGGTGCGTATACCGTACCCGTTTTGGGTCCAGTAGACGTCCGGTCGGGGTTCCCCCGCTGCCTTGCAGGTCAGGTTGGCGGATTCGCCCAGCTCCACTTCTTGGGGTTGCGGCTCTTGCACAATGCGCGGCCTCTCTGGAAGAAAAGAAATAGATTTTGATGGGGTAATGATGCCAATTTTCGAAGATGAGTTTAGTGTGGTTTATTTTTTGTTTATACCGAGATGGTTCTGAGCAAGAGTGAAATACAGGAAATATGCTAAGGCATTTTATTTTGACATATAAATTGAATTTTTGCATGGCGCACCTACTGACATCGACCAAAGCGTGACGTCGGGCTACAGTATCAATTATGTTAACTTCACGCACCATTATGCTTAGTTGTGATGACGTCGGACACCAAAACATACAAGATGGCCACTCGCGCGTCACCAACAAAGCCGGTCGTGGAAACGTCATGAAATCTTGCAAGAGTACGGGACGAGAAGCTCACATCATGTCGTGACGTCAGGGTACTGTAGAACTGAAGCTAGCTCTTGAAAATATATTTTAATTTATTTTTCAGTACGCAATGACTCTTACCAGCACATTTTATAGGCCCTCGATGACTTGGACCTTTCCGTTGACTCAGAAGAAGAAAGAAAAAGAAAGCGACAGTTGACAAATTTCATATCCTTACCCCTATAAGTGTTTCTCAAAATGGCCTGGAAACGGAAATACGAAGCACTAGCATTCACCACGACAAAAAAAAAATTTATGCTTGAAAGGAGTACTTTTTTTATGTTGCACATAGATGGCCGCGACTGCTAGTGCACAGCCACAGGTCTATAGAAAAATGCTGTTTATCTCTTTACGATGAAATAACAGTCTTACAGCCATCTCATGGCACGCTAGACGGTCATTAGAAAAGAGATATTTGCTGACTCCATGGTTGCCTGCTTCACGAAGGAATTAAGACAGTTTAAAGGGACACTAAAGGCAAATATTAAGTTGACGTTGATTGTTGAAATAGCGGTCCAGGAACCTCGTAGTGCTACTTTTGTGCCAGGGAAGTGTTTATTTCGAAATAAAATCACGTTTTATTGGTCCGCACCGCGTCAGCGCACTTCAGATTACCCGCCTGAAAGCGAATCTTTAGACGTCACAGTTGCGATGCCCAACGTTGCCCGCCTTTACTACGCGCGGCCGACACTATAGTAGCAGCAGAGCGAAAGTTGCGGGAGCCACAACAGCAACAACGGGTATTGAAGCTTGCCGCAATGGATGTTTGTGTTGGCCGGGTTCAACTGGGCCCCGCTAGATGGCACCACCTATCTAGCCTATCCAGGCGAAAACGGACTTTTAGGGGCGAAGCTCCTTAAGGTCGAGGTTTGTACATCACTCCCCCCGGTGTCCCCCGGTGTAGCCACGCTAGTGCGATGACGATGAGACTGCCATCAGGGCACAGCACATGCCAGGCAACCATCATACACCATCACGATGACGATGACGCTGATGACGATGAAGAATAAGCGCGTTCCAGACCACACATTCTCTTTCTGCCATGGATGAAAACGATCACGAACGCGCTCTCGCCCGCGAACGGCAAAACGGCAACGCCGACAACAAGCTGCTACCCCGGTGTTGAGGACCCGGTAAGCGGCGGCTCAACGGCAAAAACACATTGTATATACTGCACACACGCGTTGCCACTGATTTACATGCGCGAGTGGACAATGTCACGGGTGATTTACGGTAAGAACGATCCCCAGTGCTTCGCCCACTCGTCATGATTCACTTAATGGAAATGCGAATTTTTTTTAATCGCTCGCGCCTTTCTCCATGGTAATGCCAAGCGGTTCTTTTTTTAAATGCGAAGCATTTCTTAGCGAACTTCGGCGACATTGAGCGTATCTATCTATCTATCTATCTATCTATCTATCTATCTATCTATCTATCTATCTATCTATCTATCTATCTATCTATCTATCTATCTATCTATCTATCTATCTATCTATCTATCTATCTATCTATCTATCTATCTATCTATCTATCTATCTATCTAGCCGCCTACGAATTTGTGCTCTCCTGGCCGTATCGTTAATGGGATTTATACCAAATTTGGTATGGCATAACATGACTGTATGACGAACATAAATGGCTTTTCATATCATGAAAATCATGACTAACTTGTCATGAAAAGCATGATTACATGCCACGCTCATGGCGCGCTCGCGGCCGTTTCGTTAGCTTGATATACACCAAATTTGGGATTGAGCGACATGACTGTATGACGAACATAAATGACAGGTGGTAATATGCAAATAATGAAGTGCATGTCATGTAGAACATGATTTACATGCCACGCTCATGGCGCGCTGACGGCCGTTTCGCTAGCTTGATATACACCAAATTTGGTATTGCGTGACGTGACTGTATGACGAACATAAATGCCAAGTGGTAATATGGAAATCATGACATGTCATGTGCAACATGACTTGCATGCCACGCTCATGACACTCTCGTGGCCGTTTCGCTAGCTTGATATACACCAAGTTTGGTATTGAGGTACGTGACTGTATGACTAGCATAAATGACAGGTGGTAATATGAAAATCATGACCAGCATGTCATATACAACATGATTTACATGCCACGCTCATGGCGCGCTGACGGCCGTTTCGCTAGCTTGATATACACCAAATTTGCTATTGACTGACGTGACTGTATGACGAACATAATTGCCAAGTGGTAATACGGAAAACGTGACGTGTCATGTGCAACATGACTTGCATCGCACGCTCATGACACTCTCGTGGCCGTTTCGCTAGCTTGATATGCAACAGACTTCGTATTTAGGGACGTGACTGTATGACGGGCATAAATGACGTTTTAATATGGAAACCATGACATGTCATGCGCAACATGACTTGCATGCCACACTCATGGTACTTCCGTGGCCGTTTCGCTAGCTTGATATACACCAAATATGGTATTCAGCGACGTGATTGTATGACAAGGATAAATGACAAGTGGTAATATGCAAATCATGACATGTCATGTGCAACATGACTTGCATGCCACGCTCATGACACTGTTGTGGCCGTTTCGCCAGCTTGATATACACCAAATGTTAAGTTGAAAGCCTTTAATGTATCATGCTCGCGTCCGCCCGTCCGTCCGTCCGTCCCTCCAGCCGTGCCCTGGCACAGTGCCAGGTGGGCGCCGGGGCGCGCAAACGGACGCCGGTCGCGTTGGACTCTACAGCGCTCGCGCTTTGCTTGCGTAACGTCGCATTGCCCAGCGTCTCTAATCATGCAAGGAGGGAGACGCGCGCATCACGTTTCATTCTGACCGACCCCGTCTCAGTGGGCACAGGCGTTCGAGGAACACACTTTGGAATTGACAAATTGTCCATCAATTTAAACGCTGGAACGCGGATGGCGTCTGCACGATGCGCAGAGCGCGAGAATACGAACGCATGCGAAATGGAGGCAGATTGGTCTCGCGTCTCGCTGTGATTCGAGGTAAAAAATTAAGCGAACATAAGTGGCAGGTGGTAACATGTAAATCTTGGCATGCATGTCATCTACAATGCCACTTACATGCCACGCTCGTGGTGCGCTTGCGTCCAGTTCGCTAGATTGATATACACCAAAATTTATATTGCGCGACGTGACTGTTTGACGAACAGAAATGACAGGTCCTATCATGTAAATAATGACATGCATATTATGTACAGCATGATTTGTTCCTTGCTGGCTGCTTCGCATCACATCGATTCCCACGGTGCGTGGGATCTGCCGGTTTTTTCCAGGAATCAAACTGAAACGGACAAGCAGCGTTTTATTACACGTTGTAATGCACGGAAGGTTCTTTTTTTATCGCAACTGGTTTGATTACTATAGTGATGAATTGTACTCGGACCTTTGGACGTCATTGGGATCATTTCAAAATGTCCCACTCGTGGCGCACATGGTGTCGTACATTTACCTTAATTTCTCGATTTAATAGAGCACTGTTGTTGATAATATTGACGTTTTAGACGTTGTCAGACATTGATCTTTAACTCTGACATAAATTGTTATTTGCCTTTAGCGTCCCTTTGATATACATTTACCTAAGCCTATACATGTTTATGGAAAAGAAATCGGTTCTTCTTAGAATCAAGTTTCATGTTCCCAGATCGATGGAATATTTCCGAGAACCATTAAATGTGAAAGGCCACTGCTGCTGTAAGATCCACGTAGAGTGCGTATCGCACCAGTCAAGAGAATCACAAGAATCTAAATGGCCATGTGCTGGTCTTACCGCTAGTGTTTTGCCCGAGATAATTAATTTCTGCGGATATACATGCCGTAACGGCCATGTAATTTTGAGGCACGCCGTTACAGGGGACTTCGGATTAACTCCGACCATCTGGGGTTCCTTAACGCGACTCTAAACCTAAGTGCATGGGTGTTCTCGCATGTCGCCCTGTCTAAATGTGGCTGCCGTGGCCGGGAATCGAACCCGTGTTCGCGAGCTTAGCAGCGTGATACCTTACCTGCTAAGCTAACACGAATGATTTTAAGGCGAAAGCCTTAGATGCCTCAGGAAATTCGAAAGGTGACAGTCGGCGTCGACGTCGGCACGAACGGTGAAAAAAAATGGCATGACGTCATCAAGACGTCACAGACCACCAGGATTTGTGACACCATTATGAAGTCATCATTGCGCCTTTATTCTGTCACATGACGTGACGTCAGATGATCACGTCAAGGTGAACCGATACTGTAGGCACTGCAAAAACAACGTGGGATGCAGAGAGCTTTGAGGTGATGTGCGATTAGCATAGGTCGGCAAAACTTGTGGAGCTCACTCAGTCTCACTCATGAAATATATTTTGCGCTCAGGGCTCACTCGGACTCAGACTCACCAAAATTTTCCTGAGCCAGGCTCACTCGGACTCACACTCACCAAAATTTTCTTCAACCGGACTCACTCAGACTCAAACTCACCGCAACATAACTCACCAGGACTCACTCAGACTCAGACTCATGGCTCGATCTGAGTCTGAGTGAGTCCGAGTGAGTCGACTCATGAGTCCGTTAGCCTAGAATTGCTTTTTCGACCATGGTGTCAGAGCTCTTTAACACCAATATCTCACGTAATCGGAGCTCTTCTTGGCACCTTTCGATATGTACCTTTGATACGAGTTATGAGTGCTCGCAAACCAGTAAGGTCATTTTTCTCGAAAGGCATGACAACATAAGATATATTTATTTAGAACTTCCCTGGAAAAGTTAACCGTGGCGGGGGGGTGGGGGGTCAAGGGCACCTTCCTACGTAATTTGCGCCTCTGATCAATAAATATCGGAATGATTTATGAGACACTGCTTTGGAATATGTGTCAGTAGACGTGATTAAAACCGTGAATCCTGGCAAGTCTGATGGTAATGCTGAAGATGAGTAGATATGACCATAGGTCGGCAAAAGAAGGTGTAACTCACTCAGACCAGCTCAAGAAACATATATTGCGCTTTGGACTCGCTCGGACTCAGACTTACCAAAATTTTCCTGAGCCGAACTCACTCGGACTCGCACTCACGAAAATTTTCTTCAACCGGACTCACTCGGACTCAGACTCACCAAAATATTACTCACCCGGACTCACTCAGACTATGACTCACGGCTTGATCTGAGTCTGAGTGAGTCCGAGTGAGTCGACTCACATGAGTGAGTTCGCCGACCTATGGCGATTAGTACAATTTAAATAGAACAAAAAAGTAAATGGATTTCGCCTTCGAATACTCTTAGGCGAAAGCATAAGAGACCATGCGGCTTTTTTCGCCTACACGGCTGTCCTGGTATGATTGGTACTGTAACTGCAAAACGTGCCGCTGTCCTCAACTTTAATGTAATTGTTTGGACGAATTAACGAATGACTAAATGAAAAGGCTAATGACAATGTTATGATGGTTCAGGTGTAACAAATTTAACGAGAGGGAAAGGGGATGTAAGTGCATTCACCGCAAGCGAAGTCGCCGCTGTCCAGTGACGTCAGAGGTCTGCCGCGAAGAGAGTCCGGCTGGGAGCACTGACCGCTGGCCTGCGTGATGGTCTGCTTCTCTCGAAGCATCTGTGTGAACCAGACGAGGCCGCAGTCGCATAACAGCGGGTTGCCATCCAAACGCCTGCAGGCAGACAATGCGTGGTTTCTCACGCTTTTTAATGTGGATCAACAAAGAAATATTTGCCGCTGTTCCCGTTTATCTGCGCCAGTGATGTTGCGGAAATTGCCAAAGAAAAAACCCTTCAACCAAAATGAGGCATTTGCGCGCATCGTTGTATAAAAAGGCAACTTATCAATGCGTCTGAACTTTCTAGGATACTGCAGTTAACAAAGGTCTGGTGTCCCGCTGAAACTATCTGTAGCCCAACACACACGTATGAAGTCTGCTGCCAGTTTAAGCCCCTATATATGAACATGCCAGCTTCGCGAAAGCCTTGTTACAATGCTGTGCACTTATAAGACATAATAGTTTACATCAGTGTTAATATAGAACAACGTTAGGTGATGGTACAAGAACAGACAAACGGATTAACAGTGAAATGTACCAACAAGCAATGCCCGCTTTCAGCTGGTTACACCCGTTGTTATTTATTTATTTATTATTATTATTATTTTTTTTTTTTAGGAGGAGCGGGTAGACACGGAGAAAGTAATCCTGTGCGCACGCGTCGTGTAATGTAGGAAGAGTCTGGCACACGGGAACAGTCAGACGACAGCTTGCGTGCACACAATAGTGAAGGGCAAAACTTTGCGGGACCCAATCAAGCTATCCCAGCTTCATGTCTTCGGTAGAATAATATATTCATGCCTAGTAGAACGTAACGAAGGGTCCAAGGCTTGTCAACAAGCCGGAAATGCAGCGCGCAGACATGACTGACATCACAAGAAAGAGACCGAGATGGTGCCTGTCTACGGGAGCTGAAAGCTTTATTGCGTGGAAGCTGGTTTACGTACGTCTATGATAAACACGCCCATAAAGTACAGAATGAACGCACCCAGGTTACGGACACTCATGCAGGAGATAACATAGACTCGATAACTAGCTTAGCGTCCAGGTTGAAGAAAGAAAAAAATTCTGGAGTCAATGTTATTGCTACAAGAACAGTGTATACCTTACCTCGGACGAGGTTCCATGTTTTCCGCACGTGCGGGTTCTACGTGTATATAAAACCGGCTTCCGGGTAATAAAACATTCATTCTGCAGTGAGTGCCGTCCTCTTTCCCTCTTAATTCTGCCTACGCGTTGTTTCCTTCAAGCATTCGCGAATACTGGCTTATTTATGTGTGCTGCAGGGTGGCTGCCTATCACTACGATCAGACAAACCTTTTGTTTTACGCCATCTGAGATAATCTCATACCTGAGAGTTTCCTATTGTAATTTCATTACTAATACTCCCAACCGTCCTTTATTGCGCTTTACGCCTCTTGGCAGTTATGAGATCCCTCGCCGAGCTCGACCACTGGGTGTCTGGTCATTGAAAATCTTTCTGAACTTCATTTGATACCCCTGATGTCAACGAAACTTTCGAATGATCCCGTTTGCTCTGTAATCCAAACCACTGTATTGTCCTTTCGTAACGTTATGTTATCTTCTATTCCATCACTTATTTCTCAGTTCTTATAACTGCTCGTCAAGCTTCTAAATTTAATAAAACATGCTGGTTGGGTAGTGAGTACTGCATGTATTTAGTTTTAGCACGAGCGTGTCTTCTTTCGTGCCCACATTTGTTCTTTGCGCTGAAAATAAAGGTTGCGGATGAAACTCGTTTCTCGTAGTGTATGGCGGTACGTTGGATATGTGGAATTATTTATGTGTGAATAAAACAATGTATGAAGGTAAGTAATACATAAACATTGATTGGTAAGTCCACGAATCGCAAGACAGGAGACCGACCACACACACACACACACACACACACACACACACGCACACGCACACACACACACACACACACACATCAATGTGTTCGTAGGCTGCACCAGGTCGTTCTATTTCTCTTCTTGTGTGGTGTCTTGTTTTCCGATTCGTGCTCGCCTCTATAAATCAGTGATCATAAAGAACTAACTAACCCTTCAAGACGTTCAACTTAAGCAATAGCTATTTACAGCTAACCCAGACATGCAATCTGCATGTGACATGCTTGCAGTAAAAGAGCAAGCTGGGCAAGTTGGCACTCGTCTATGGCCATTTTTTAAGGTCGCTAGACCGGACAAGGATGCGACCTAACTTCCACCTTGTTTTCGAGCTGTCTCGTGCTTTTAAAGATTTGTGAAGTTGGGAGAGTTGGAAAGGATGGTTACTTATTTTTCAGCGCGAAGCAACGGAATGTTTTCCGTTGTTTTGAGCTTATTAGTACGAACACAGGAAGAGTTTTCTTTTATGTGTCTTCCGTGTGTGTTCATAATTATTTCAAGAATTAGTACGCACACTGTTGATCGTGAGTTGCACAATGAAATTATTTAAAAGTGTGCCACGTAATATCTCGCGCTGCTCTTACAGGCGTCTCAGCTGCCTGAGGTTCTGCAGGGCTCCCTTCTGGACCGTGCGAATGTGGTTGTCGTTCAGGTGCCTGCAAAGGAGCGCGCCAAAGGTGAGTGTATAGTACTTACAGGTTCTGAAACTATACACTGGTAAAGGCTGTATCTGAACGCTCAGCCGCGGATGCCGCGCGAACACATAACAAGAGCTCACAGCCTCTCCAAAGACAGCAGAATCCGAAACGGCGCCTCCGCAATCTCCCCCCGAGCTCGTTCTCCTGCAGAGACCTGCGGAAGAGTCATTCACGGATTGCAGTCGTGAGCGCATTGTTCGGGATCAGCGCAATCTCTGTGCTCTTTGCCAGCTGAGGAAAGAAGGGCTTGCCTGAATGGTTACCCAGAAGCAATATATCATCGAGCTTAAAATGGTAATACAAGCCATCTTGTTTCGATATTACCTACCAACTTGCACTGGATAGCGTAAACTCCCACTAAGATAGATTAGGGTAACAGCATTTCTGTGCGTGGTGAATAATACGTGTACTTCGTAAAGAATTGGAGCTTCTTTTTCTTCTGGAACAGCAATCATCTGTCTCAAGGACCTTTCTTAGCTTTAACGTTGCGCGCGCGGTACTTTCACGCAATACTCTTATTAGGGTGTTCAGTGGTTTCACTGGTATACCTTAACGTCACGTCAGCGAGATGCCCAGATTGTTAGATTTGGAGGAGGCTATTCGGCAATATCAAATTTGAAATTTTATATGCGTGAGATGCAAGTCGTGAGTCGTGAACGTGCTTCAAGCTTTATTTGTTTCTCACTGACTATTCCTCTTTCCTATAGACTCACCCGATTCCTCACGCCGACCACTCCTTCTCCCCACCCCTAACCCCGGTTTCGCAGTTGCCCTCTACTGGCCCTGCTTTGTTTGGATGGGAGGAGAGGGTACGAAGCATATACACATTTGCGCTAAGAAAGGCAGTTGCAGTCCTGAAAAATGCAACACCTTTTGTCGAAACGTCGGCTCCAGCACACCCTCTGTTTACGACTTTTAGATGTGAAGCATCTTATGGCGGAGCTTAATCCGGTGTGCGGCGTGGCCTCCCTTACTGCGCATGCGCAAACCCTTTAAAAAAAAAAGTAAATAAAAACCTCCTTTCCCCGTCTCTCTCCTCTAGGCATCCCTCCCCGCGGCAACCACACCCTCACTGCGCATGCGCCTCCCCTCCTCTCTCCCCTCCTACGCTCTCCCCTCTCCTCTAGGCATCCCTGCCCGCGGCGTCCACACTCCCACTGCGCATGCGCGTCCCCTCCTCTCTCTCCTCTTCTACGCTCCCCCTCTATCGCCTCGCGACGCCGACGCAGGCAGCGTCTGCTAGCGAGTTTCTTGGTTGAAAAAATCGACTGCTCGCGCTGCACAACCGTTCACTGGCCACTCCGTATATATGACAATGGATTTCGACCTGCAAGGTGGTGCCGGTGGGAGATTTCTCCTGTGCATTGTTGAACAATAAAATTACACCATCTCCCGCTAAAGGGAACCATGTGTAGATGTGAAGCAGCGGGCGCTAATGCTTACACTGGCGGCGGCGTTGACGCTGGCGCTCATCGCAGCGTTGCGCAGGAGAGAAAACTGGGGAGGCGCAAAGCAGGCAGTGATGGAGCAGTGTTTCCTACTGGAACATGCCAATCGCTGCTAATGGGCAATGAGAGACAGAAGACTCCGACTGGACACGGAGACCCGCACTCCGCTTTTAGTTAACGCTCACGCTGCGAATTTTTATTGTTCAACAACGCACAGGGAGAAATCTCCCACCGGCACCACCTTGGAGGTCAAGATCCATTGCCATATATACGGGGTGGCCAGTGAACGGTTGTGCAGCGCGAGCAGTCGGTTTTTTCCACCAAGAAACTCGCTAGCAGACGCTGCCTTCGTCGGCGTCGCGAGGCGAAAGAGGGGGGAGCGCAGGAGAGGAAAGAGAGGGGGTGACACGCATGCACAGTGGGAGTGTAGACGCCGCGGGCAGGGATGCCTAGAGGAGAGAGGGGGGAGTGTAAGAGGGGAGAGAGGAGGGGAGGCGCATGCGCAGTGAGGGTGTGGTTGCCGCGGGGAGGGATGCCTAGAGGGGAGAGGAGGTTTTTTAGATGCGAAGCATCTTATGCTCGGGGCTATGTCCGTCCCGCGTTCCCCGTCCCGCGTCCCGCGTCCGGCCACTTTCATGAAGTAGGGAAGCGCCCAATATGCAAACCAGAACACTAGTAATATGAAGGCCGTCAACCACCACTACAGTCACCAGAGTCATGTCCGGAGACGTCAGACAACTACGCTCCGTTCGCGCCGGCGAAATCTACAAGCGGTGTCGGGAGACGGGAGGGCTTTTCGGAACAACAATCAATTGACACTACATGAACTACTTCCCTTTAGTCCAGGTTGTCAGGCAAGCCGACGCCTCCTTCTCGGGTCTACTGACCAAGATAGGAGACGGAAGGGTTCTCGACAACAGCGAAGTGGCCTACTGGAGAGTCGCTTCCTTACCGCGGAGAACGCACTCAGGCGCGCCCCAGCAGCAGTTCGCCTCTTCTACAGTAACTAAGACGTCAACACCTTCGTGGCGGCCACTTGCTCCTACAACAACGACGAACTGCAACATCAAGTAGTGCGAACC
Organism: Rhipicephalus appendiculatus; assembly: GCA_030522465.1. Classification (NCBI taxonomy): domain Eukaryota; kingdom Metazoa; phylum Arthropoda; class Arachnida; order Ixodida; family Ixodidae; genus Rhipicephalus; species Rhipicephalus appendiculatus. The sequence goes on from JALIZH010022584.1 coordinate 13,844, forward strand.
CAGGACGCCTTCCTGGGATGCGCAACGAAAGAAGCCATGGACAAGGCAAAGGAGAAGGTGGCCAAGATGTCTAACACAGAATTCACTAACCTACCCAAGCAAATCCTACTAGTCTACAACAAGCCCTACATGATAACGGCTAACATAGACGTCACCAACAGCCTCGTTAGCGGCACAGTGGGAACCCTAAAACATTGTGAACTAAGTGTCGCACACAATCTCATCAAGACGAAGAAGGCGCGTTTCCCAGACGATTGTGGTTACAGTTCGACGTTCCCACAACGGGGAAGCTCGCTCGACTTCGTTCCAACCACGCAGTGAGCGAAGCGAAACGTTTGGGCTATGTCGTTGACACGACGTGGATACCCATAGAACCGCGGCCCATCACGTTGACGATCCACCGCAACAGCGGTGTCGCATGCAAACGACACAATGTTGACACAATTCCCCCTGGTCCAGGCGAGCGCCGTAACCGTAGACAAGTCCCAGGGAGGAACCTACTCTTCCATTGTGTACGAATACCGGAAGACGCACCCACAGAAACTCGTCTACGTTGCCTTAACCAGGTGCACCAACATTCAAAACCTCTACCTGACTAACGCTGCCGGTGACCATCGCTTCCACTCCAAGAACGACAACGTGGACTAGAACATGATCGATGAATTTAAACGTCTCGACACCGTCACTCAGCGATACCTCCGCGCTTTCCGAAAGGGCGCCGATCCCTCAACGCACACGCCAGAGACATCGAACGTGATCGCGTCCTAACCAAAGCAGACGCACTGTGTCTCACAGAAACGTGGAACGCCGCAAGACCGACGGTCAAGGGCTACGAAGCGATCGCGTGCCGGTGGTGTCGCCATGTACGTAAAACGCCATCTCCACGCAAAAGCCTTAGATCTACAACCTACCGGCAAAGCACACAACGGAGAGCACTCGGCCGTTAGACTCTACTTTGACAACGACAACAACATCGTAATCATGACAATGTATCTCGCACCCAACATTTCCAGAGGGACCATCGAACGTTACCTAGAAAAGGCCATGGCACAGTACACAAAGACATACAGACACGCGCCCTTCGTACTTGCGGGTGATTTCAACGTGGATATAACGACGAACGATTGGCTGATCTACCACATGCTAGACGTCTACTCGTTGCGATGCATTTCCTACGACCACATACCAGCGACCACCGTAAGGGGAACGTGCATAGACCTCATCTTAGCAAACTTCACAATGAAAACTCTTGAAAAGCAACCCTTGACGCTACACTTCACCGATCACCAGGCCGTCGTCTTCAAAGCGTTTCGTGCATCGACGCTAGGAATCGCGTACGTTCCCTAAATAAACACGCAACCATCACATTCTCAGTCTTCTCTTATACATTCTCATTCATCCTCTCAATAAAATTACACAATCTCCCACTCAAACTAACCATCTCTCCGCTGCTTCGCATCCACACATGGTTCCCTTTAGCGGGAGATGGGGAAGTTTTTTATTTTTATTTTTTTTAAAGGGTTTGCGCATGCGCAGTAAGGGTGGGCACGCGGCACCCCACCACCACCACCACCACCGGATTAAGCTTCGCCATAAGATGCTTCACATCTAAAAATTCGCAGCGTGCGCGTTAACTAAAAGCGGACTGCGGGTCTCTGTGTCCAGTCGGAGTCTTCTGTCTCTCATTGCCCATTAGCAGCGATTGACATGTTCCAGTAGGAAACACCGCTCCATCACTGCGTGCTTTGCGCCTCCCCAGTTTTCTCTCCTGCGCAACGCTGCGATGAGCGCCAGCGTCAACGCCGCCGCCAGTGTAAGCGTTAGCGCCCGCTGCTTCACATCTACACATGGTTCCCTTTAGCGGGAGATGGTGTAATTTTTTCATCATAAGAGTGCATCGATACATTGCATCATGCAAAGCCAGATATTGAGATTTCTAAATGAAACCTCCGGTTTAATGTTGATTCGCAGGAATCCCCTGTATTTGTTTAAGGTCGCGTTTTACGTGTACTTGCCCGAGCTTGTTGGCAGGAAAAAAAGTGTATGGAACTAACATGTGCCTAGCGAACTGTAGCCTATATGATCTGTACATTACGTTTAACGCGCGAATGACTAAGACAATAAATAAGTGGGGAGCAGAGCTACTGTTGAGGTCGAGATAGTTGGAAATATTGGAAGAAATTCTCCGCAATGCTGTCAGTTCCCCACCAACTCTCTTGTCCTTTGTGTTATTTCTCTATCAAAGAAACAGCTGCAAACAGCTCTCCCATGGTATCCTAGTCCTACATGTTACTCCAAACCATTCACCTTTTCTTTTTTAACAAAAGGTTTACAATACCATGATGTTGTTACTGCCCTATTTTTCCATTGTCCCCGTGCCTTAATATTCACAGCATTTTACGTTAGCATAGACTCTTCCTAAACACCACAAGCATATTTATAAGACATAAATGCTTTTAATAGACAACAATTTCACGTATATTGAAGTTTATTTAATTATAGAGACAATGGTAAAATCTAGCAGCTTAGCAATCAGAATCTTGATTTGGCGTTAAGATAGCATTACATACAAAGGTGGCAAGTCACAAACATTACAAGCTTGGCATTTACGAAAATTATTGCGTGTAGTTTACAGATACGTACCTTGACCCTAGATTTATCTCTTATAGCAAATGTCAGATCGTTTGATGCGGGAAAACTTGATTTATTCGTTTTTAACAAGTGCTATATTGTCACACTGTGTGCTACGATGTTGGAAAAAAAAGACCTATACGCCATTGATTTTATCCACTTTGAAGTTATACATTCGATTAGACTATAGAATCCCTGTAGCTCTCTTTATGCTGAACCATGAAGTTGTTAACTTGACATTTCTGATGTTATTATTCCTTTTTAACACAAAGTGTTTTATGCCGGGGTCCACCAAGACTTTAGTGACGTATTTCCGTCACGGATATGACGTTGTAAAGTTAACGCTACCAAATGCGAAAGAAAAAAACATTCAGTTTTCAGAAGATTTTTAATAAACATCGATGATATGAACGAAATATTTTTATTTAATTGCTACATTCTAACCTCATTTTCGCTACAACGAAATCACCATACTTAGTTCTGTGCTTTCTGGGAAAAGACTAATTATTCCTTGAATGTGTTTATGAGAGAACCCCCGAGTAAACCCTTTCTTCTGCTGGTGCAAATAATTTACGCAACCGGTGACTCCGATTTACCATTAGAAATTTTTATTTTCATTTCTTAACATTTTAACTGTTGCCGTACCTTATATGCAAACATATCAATGTGCATACGTTGCTGGCATGGGTGCCATTTCGGGTGGTCAACGTTTGTTGAGAGAACTGTGGGAAGCTGCCCGGCCCTCGTGGTAGTTCAGCGGCTGTAGTGTTACATTGCTATTCAAGAGGGCGTGTGTTCGACTCTCGGCCACAGCTGCAGTCTCTCAGTAGAGATGAAACGCAAAAACTACACTGTACTTTGATTTATGTGTGTTTTTTTTTTAATCAGCCCCAACTTGCAAAAATTACTCCAGAGTCCAACACTACGGCGTCACTCGACATGATATTGTGCTTCTGGCATGTAGAGTCCCACGTTTTCAATTCAATTTCTGAATTTTCAGAGGCAGCTTCTCATACTTCTACAGTAGACGTGCTAAACGCAGTAAAAAACGCGCGTTCACCTGAATGAAAAGTCAAGGCAGCTTACAATTGTTCCAGTTGATGCAATCCTGAAAATGCGTCATCCTCGATGCTCCTGATTCTGTTCTTGGAGAGGAATCTGAAACAAAGGCGACGTTGTTGAAAGAAAAAGTTAGAATTTCGCGAGAGATTAAGGCCGGTAACGAAACGCGCAAATAATGAAGATTGCCATTATATAAAAATATTCATAGCAAAGAAGAACAATGCACCGCTGTGGTCTAGCACGTCGTTTGAAAAGAAGCTTGCACCTCCTGCACCAATAATAAATAAATAAATAAATAAATAAATAAATAAATAAATAAATAAATAAATAAATAAATGAAAGTGTTTTAAGATGTGTTACTCAAGTTTGAATAGTTGCATGAGATGTGAATGTAGCTCTTGTAATACACAAGAACGAAGGTTGTATTGCCAAGAGAAAAAAGATATTGCTGCACTCTAATATGTCCCATAAACACTTCTACGCACCGTCTGACGCAGTGCAAAGATGCTCGAAGTCAGAAAGATGGAAAAAAAATACAAAAAAAAAAACCGACAAAAACAACCTTATGCATTCGTCGAAGACGACTCGAAGGGGAAGGTGAACCCAAGACAAGCGAGTTTCTTCGGAAGAGGGGGGGGGGGGGGGACAGGGAAGCGGAGAACTTATGCGTTGCGTTTTGACCATGTTTTTTTTTTTGGGGGGGGGGGAAGGGGGGGGCGGTCGGCGGTTGCCTTCCCGTGGACCCCACCCCTCTTTGCGGCCAGCGCTGTGAAGGATTCTAGCGTATTTAATTCGATCCGGAAACTACTACTATAGTATGTCATTTAGGCAAATTAATTTTGTGCTTTCAGCAGATTATTCCCCACAATTCAATTAATTGGGACTATTCGTTAAGTACGATCAGTCTTTCTTGATGTCTTTCCTCTCAGAAATACAAAAGAAACTTAACAGGTAGCGCCGACTACATTACACTGCGCGTACTCCACGGTGTAGGGGTCACAAAATTGCACCATAGAGGCCGCCACAACCCAAACATTCAATTCAAAACGCTCCAAACATTCAATTCAATCACAGAATTCCCGCGTCCACTCAACTTCAAGTACATAAACGCTTCTAAATTGCAAGAACAATGCGACAGAAGAGCGTGGAGTACTCTCTACTTGCTAAAATTGTCCAACTCCACGCGTGAAAACTGTCCTCCGTACTTCTCGGCGGCACAGCGCTGACACCGCTGGACCCTTTGGGCGGGGCGCGAAGGCGAGAAGGTCACGTGTCACGAATCGGCCTATCGCAAGGCGCGGCGGCTGGATCAACACCTTTCGGTACTTTTGAAACATAGAGGGGTTTTAGAACGGATGGCTGAAGTCCACAGCTTGCTTTTTTTTCTTGTCTTCTCGTCATTACCTGCTTTTTTCTTCTTACTTCCGAAGCAGTATGCAGGCTCGTGCAGGAGTTGTTACCCAGTTGTCAGACGGCTAAAAAATTCCTCTTTCCTGTTTGTTCTTTGCGCTTGCGTTTAAGTGGAGAAGTTTCCTTTGAAATATTGTAAATGATCACGAAGCCGTACATTTGTTTACCTACCAGAGGACTCCGTTGTCCCCCTGCGAATTCAGGGTCTCGCTCATCTGTTTTTTTTTTAATCACCTCCGAGCATAGGTCGGCACTTTAAGGGAGTACTCACTCAAACTCACTCACCACAATTTTTTCAGCCTTCGCACTCACTCACGTTCACACTCACGTCCACTCACACTCATGAGTACTCACTCACGTTCACACTCACGACCACTCACACTCATGAGTTCTCACTCACGTTCACACTCACGCCCACTCACACGCATGAGTACTCACTCATACTCAACTCACCACGTTCAAATGAGTGTGAGTGAGTGTGAGTTGAGTGCACTCATGAGTGAGTGTGCCGAGCTCCATAGGTCGCTGCTTCAAAAATGGTTTGTGCAGTGCTGCATTTGGTTTGTGCACTCGGTTGCGCTGCTTCAAAAATGTTCAAGTGGCATAGGTCGGCACTTTAAGGGAGTACTCACTCAAACTCACTCACCACAATTTTTTCAGCCTTCGCACTCACTCACGTTCACACTCACGTCCACTCACACTCATGAGTACTCACTCACGTTCACACTCACCTCCACTCACACTCATGCGTACTCACTCACGTTCACACTCACGTCCACTCACACTCATGAGTACTCACTCATACTCAACTCACCACGTTCAAATGAGTGTGAGTGAGTGTGAGTTGAGTGCACTCATGAGTGAGTGTGCCGAGCTATGCCTCCGAGACTGCAATACAGTAGCAAATCTCAAGAGCCACGGGTCATGCTCATAGGCGTGCGCATGGGGTAGGGGGGAGGGGGGGGGGAGCAGGGGGGCGGCCGCCCCCTAGTTACCTAAGAAGGGGGGGGGGGGCGGTGCTGCAGACGAACCCCCCCCCTGAAGGGGGAGCCCTGCGGTCACTTATGGACATGCTTTTCTTAGCATTCGTGAACCGATGGCACGAGCAACGGAGGCGCAGAGGACATTGGGTTTCGAAAATCCAATGTTTGCCTTATCGTGCAATTTTTTTTCAGATTTATTTTAGGCAACTAGGTAGCGCCTTGAAAGTTGCTGCGCCTTTTTCTGATAAGAAATGTTGTCACGTTCCACCTTTGAATATCGACGTGTGACGAAAGGAAAGCAGGCAGTGGACTTCTGCCATTTGCCAGGGGTTGTGGCGGCCTCTTTGGCGCGATTTCATGGCCTCTATAGCATGGAGTACACACAGCGTCACGCAGATGGCGCTTCCAGTGAGATGCTTTTTCCCTTCTGTTTAGGGAAGTGATATCAAGAATCTTTTGTCACAAACACTGGCGTAAACCACGGGAGGAGGGCTCACGGGGTTCCTGATCCCCCCTGTGTTCAGAGTGGGGGGGGAGGGGGGGACATCCATTGCGAGTGTCCCCCCCCCCTGAGATTTACCTTTTGTCTTTCAGACATCATGTATTTGAACTAGTTCGCAGTTATGTATAGGGCATTCAAAGTTATAAATGCCTGTTTATTTTGTAGTGTGCACCTGTGTCGATTGAACTCAACTGTGTAGGAATATTTAAATCACAGCTCTTGGTCCTCCTGTTTCAGGGAAGACTCAATACAACAATGCAGTTACGTCAGCTGGGAACTCATGCTCGTTTTCTGATCATACTTTAAAGTATGATTTTAATTGCTATATAATTAAAAATAGAATCTACATGTATAAAAACAAAATGGCTGCCCGGGCAAGATGTGGATCCCCCCCCATTGAAATCTTTCTGGATTAACCTCACTGGTCACAAAGATGACCGTACAGAACAAGTAGCTCAAATCAATTTGTTAAACCACCACATTCGTCTAGTGGTTATGGTACCTCACCATAGGTCGGCGAACTCACTCATGAGCCGACTCACTCGTACTCACTCAGACTCAGATCGAGCCGTGAGTCTGAGTGAGTCCGGGTGAGTAATTTGAGTGAGTCCGGTTGAAGAAAATTTTCGTGAGTGTGAGTCCGAGTGAGTCCGGCTTAGGAAAATTTTGGTGATTCTGAGTTCGAGTGAGTCCAAAGCGCAAGATATATTTCTTGAGTGAGTCAGAGTGAGTGCCACTTTTGTTTGCCGACCTAAGGTCCTATCTACTCATCTCCAGCTTTACTACGAGCCTTACCTGGATTCACGCTCATACTCACGTCTACTCACACGCATTCTAAAGCAGGATCGCTCATACACCGTTTCAATATTTATTGATCAGAGGCGTGAATTACGTAGGGGGTGCCTTGAACTGCCCTCCCAACCCCAGCTCTTGATAAATATATCCTTTGTTGTAATCTCGTTCAAGAAAAATGTCCTTACTGGTTTGCAACCACTCATAACTCGTATTCGACGGTACTATTCAAAAGGCGCCAAGAAGAGCACCGATTGTGTGAGATATTGGTGTTAAAGGGCATTGACACCATGGTCGAAAAAGTTCATTATAGACTAACGGACTCATGAGTTGACTCACTCAGACTCACTCAGACTCAGATCGAGCCGTGAGTCTGAGTCTGAGTGAGTCCAGGTGAGTAATATTTTGGTGAGTTTGAGTCCGAGTGAGTCCGGTTAAAGAAACTTTTCGTGAGTGTGAGTCCTAGTGAGTCCGGCTCAGGAAAAATTTGGTGAGTCTGAGTCCGAGTGAGCCCTAAGAGCTAAATATATTTCATGAGTGAGTCTGAGTGAGCTCCACAGTTTTTGCCGACCTATGCCTCACTGTTGAAAATTAATTTGTTGAACCGCCGCTGTGGTCTAGTGGTTATCGTACTCCACTGCAAAGTGCTTAGCCACAGTTCTTTATCGTCATCGGTCACATTTAGCATCAAGCAAGTGCACATAATACCTTACAGATATGTAGCGGGTGCCTCGCTTATCAGCAGAAAGGTGAATAATGGCGTAGTGAGTGCTGTCCTGCTTCCCAAAAATTATGATTGATGGCGTAGTCGATAGCTTGCGTAAAGCCAAAACTTCAAACACAATTGGCCTTGCCCCGACAGCAAGCTGCGCTCAGAATTTGCATTAGGTAGTATCGTAATCATCGGTGAATATTTTTTTTAAAGCGAAGCTTTTATAGTTCACAGATTTCGGTGGTGGCGTCGTACGTTAAAAATCCAATGCTGGCGAGCGTAGAGGAAGACAGCCTTCGAAGGTACGTCATTCAAATACGTGTTAGTATGCGCCGTTTTCCAATAACTGATGCTTTCTCAATCAAGGGAATGTCGTTAATCAGCAGTTTCGGATATAAAAATGCGATCTTTTTATTGAGGTGATTTGTCATTTCACTTTAGCCCACTTCATTGTTGCCTGTATGCGAACGTATGACCGCGTTGGCTCTTAGAGCGCAACAGAAGTGTCGCGCTTCTAAGAGCCGGGATGGCGGCATGGACGAATGAAGCAGGTAGGAAAATTGCGCAGTGTGAGAAATAGCAAAAAGTAAGCAAGCAAGCAAGAAAGAAAGAATGGAAAATAGTTCGTCAGGTGCGTAGACACCGAGCTTCGCTTGCACCCATATTCCCGGTAGAGGAAAGGCTACTGGTCCTTTTTTTTTTCTTTTTTTTTTTCTTTTTTAAGAGCAACACAATATTTTTTCCGCAGAAATAGTGCTAGCGCACCCTGACGAAACAGGTAGCGATGCGAATAGAGTGCCCTGCTGAAAATCGCTATTGTGGTCTGCGAAGTTTGGTTGGAAATATAGCCTGAAAGTATCAGCTGCCGCCTCCCTAAAACTGCCCCTCAATGTAGTATCAGGATAAGGCAAGGTGGTGTTCCCTGGCATGAATACCTTTTATGGTAGAGCTTAGGAATAAGTCTTCATATAATTTCCGTAGCAAGGGGGGTTTGGGGGGGGTTCAATCCCTGCCCCCCTCGCAGAAAATTTTCAAGTTTGCATTTAAATATACAGACGCCACATAAGCCCGCACGACCATACGTAACGAGTGGTTGAAGAGCCCCCCCTCCCCCCTCTCCGCCTGCCAGATTCCTTCAGCCCTCCTCCAAAAAAACGAGTTTATGGCTGGTTTAACGAATATTTCAGAATAACGAACTTAAAAAAAAAAAACCGCAGTTTTCCTATGCATTCCATGCAAAAATCTTTCACTTAAATGAACTTCGGAACAGTGAATATTTCAGTTGAACGAACTTGATCTGCAGACCCGGGCTCACTTTTGAGATCAATTCAACGAAGTTTCGCGCTCTTCAGCACTGGCGCAGCCGATGCATGCCGCCCTGAATCGCTCATACATCGGCGGCGGTGCAACATCGTTAGCGCATGCAGTGCCGCCGAGGACAACCGGCCGGGCGGGAGACGAAAACGAGCCACGTGCGCTTCAGTACTTGCGCAGAGTGGCCAGATTTAGAAATTGTTTCCAGTGTTCGTCCGAAACCGAAAGAATAATGCGACGAAGAAGTTGTAATGGCTGAGGCAGGTTCAAAACTTGTATCTCTAGCCGAGGCTGTAGGATATATTAGAAAGTTGCGAGACTTCGTGCCACAGCAACAATCTGTGCCAGAGGCAGTGCACAGGAACGTAGGCTCCCTGGACAGCTTTGTCTCTTCTTGGCTTTAAGGGCACCAGTACAAATGAAAATTGCAGAATTATTTTCAAAATAAATTGCATTTCCCACGTTTGACTCGATTTCTGCATTGCCCAATGATGTCCCGTATTCCAGCGAATATTCAGTTTAGTGACCTTTCAGTTAAGTGAACTATTTCCTTGGGTCCCTCGAAGTTCACTCAATTGAGAGTTTACTCTAGGTCCCTCCACACGCACGTGTACGCAACGCCTGGGTCTGTGTACGTTTGCAAGCACCTTTCGCGTGTTCAGAGCCCGAGTTGTGCTTGTGGCGCCCTCGATCGATGTTCAATGTGCTAAGGTGTCGCTACAAATGCAACATATTGTGGCATTCGAAAGTGCCGCCGCTGCGCGGGTCACTGATCAGTGCGGCCCAAAGAGCCCAGCTGTGTAGTTTTACGTGCTACACTCAGATGGCGCCGGAAGCCCAAGGAGATTGAAGATGCGCTATAGTGAAATGTGTGGCCTGAAACTTTCGCAACAGTTATCAGGGTTACTACGCTGTCTCATAGCTGAGGTTTGATAGCAAAATTTTACTTCCACGCTTGTTCATAAGCACCTGCTAGAGAACATATTGAAAGTTTCATTGTATTTATTTCCCCAAAGGAAAATAACACGGACGTAGTAGCAGAAGCACATTGAAGCACATTGAAATCAATAGCAACACGGGGCGGTTTGTCTATTTGCACGTCAGCGACGCGTCAGTGTCTAAACGTACGCTATTTCTTGATTATGTCAAGTTCCGTGTTCAGTTTATACTGCTCGTTGAAGACACGCTTGTTGAGAATGAGTGCACGGGGAACACAAGCGTTTCATAAACACGAACGAGCCCCAGCGAATCTTTTCTTCACAATTCGGGAGAGAAAATCTCTGGTCACTTTTCGCGACAACTGTGAGATATCTGTAGGTTTATCTTCCGAACGATTGAGCAAAGCTGGGAGAATGTACGGGTTTGCATGTTTAGCACAGCCGTTGCAGGGAAAGAAAATATATGGTAAATGTTGAAGAGTTTCTCGAAATTTCAAATGTCACAAATAATTCGACATATATTTTTATTTTTATGGTATAGCACTATGGGTGCAGCAAACATGTCATATTAACGTCCGCTCAGGAGACACGCCATCCCCATCTCGGCAGCATCTTGTAACTACCTGAGGCTCATTGCAAGCCATCACAAAAGTTTTGTAAAGACAGCCCACAGCTACGCTACCTTTAGGATATTATTGTTTTCCGTGGAGTCTGTTGGGAGTGCTACAGAAGGGGCTTCTAGCAACGTTAAACCCTTCCGGCATAGAAAAAAGCTAAATTGGCCACATAACCAATACAATCAAGGTATTGCAGTTGTTCACCACATTGGCACGAGGGATGGGACTGCTGTTAGAAAAATAAAGTAACAGTGCCGTACGAACAATAGAGAGTTTTAGTATAGCGGGAAACGCTTACGCTATAGCGTTAGCGTGAGTCTCAACGCTAACGCTAAAACCGAACGCACTGCGTGGCAAACAGTCGTCTTTTAGTACAGCGGGAGGCATTCCCGCTAACGCTAACGCAAGCGCATACGGCGCCATCTAGACAAAAACACTAAATGCACTGTAGAATCCACAAGTGCACCACTAACTCGAGCTTCAGGCCCGTATTCTGAAACGCTCCTTACCTCAGTAAGGGGGCCTTAACTGCTTGAGGACGTCTTACTGCGTATTCTGGAACGCTCCTTACAAAGGTTCCCTCACTGAGGCCTTCCTTGGTGCTCCCTCAAGTTAAGGTAGCGCTAGGGCAACCTTCATGCCTCCTTACCTCGCTCCTCGCACTGAAGGGGGTGCTTCTCTGCAGTGCCTATCAGTGACACTGCATCCGATTTGTCCTTGTTAATCGATACCTTGTACTTGTGCACAAGCTCTGTGCAGGCCCGTAGCCAGGGGGGGGGGGGGGGGGGGGCTAAGGGGCCCGGGTCCCCCCCCCCCCCCAAAAAAAAAATTCGTATGGAGAGGAGTGTTTTACCGAAAATAAGTAAAGAAAATAGGTGGTTTTCAAGGTTTTCAACACGTGCCCCCCCCCCCCCCCCCCCCGAAAAAAATTTCTGGCTACGGGCCTGGGTCTCCCCCCCCCCCCCCAAATTCGTATGGAGAGGAGTGTTTTACCGAGAATAAGTAAAGAAAATAGGTGGTTTTCAACAGGTGCCCCCCCCCCCCCCCCCCCCGAAAAAAATTTCTGGCTACTGGCCTGGGTCTCCACCCCCCCCAAATTCGTATGGAGAGGAGTGTTTTACCGAGAATAAGTAAAGAAAATAGGTGGTTTTCAAGGTTTTAAACAGGTGCCCCCCCCCCCGAAAAAAAATTTCTGGCTACGGGCCTGGGTCTCCCCCCCCCCCAAAAAAAAAAAATGCCCCCCACCTCCCCGAAGGAAATCGTGAGGAAATGCGAATGCATTTCGGGCGTGCTTCACTCCATTTATATATGGTGGTTGTGGTTCGAAGAAGGAAAAGGCGCCTAATTTCTGCAGCCCGGTCGGGAGCACGGCGCAGCGCCTGTTTTTTTTTTCTTTTTCTTTTTTTTTATCGCGGTAGCTCCGCTGAGCTCCCAGAGCTCCCGCGATGCGAGCGCCCTCACGCGCCAGAGCGCGCTCCTCCTCTCCACTTTGCTAGGGGCGAGGATAAGCGCGCGCGCCCGCAGCTTTTGCTATGGGAGAGAGAGTGAGAGCGGAGAGATAACACCTGCCGGCGCGCGGACACCTCCTCAACCTATCCTCCTCCCCGCGGACAACGCCGGCCAACGCCGGACAACGCCGGACAACGCCGCCTGACATAGCCCGACTAAGAAATGCATTCGCATTTTAAAAAATTCGTATGGAGAGGAGTGTTTTACCGAGAATAAGTAAAGAAAATAGGTGGTTTTCAACAGGGCGCTCTAAGAAGGCGCGATGCACGACCCGATAGGCACGCCCTTCCTCTGAACAGTAAACAATCATTTACTTGGACCTAAGTTGACTGGAAACGAAATTTCGCCAAAGCGAGGGAAATTTCGTAAGCTTAACACTACTCGGTTCTGAAAATTAATCTTACGAATGTCCTAAATTTTTTAAACGACCTTTATTACTCATGTCACGCAACGGGACGTTGAAATTCATCAATGAAAGCAGTGAGCTCTAAGGTTGCTCAACCATCCTTTTTTGCTGCTGCAACAGGCGAAAGTTAAATAAACGGGAAAGGATGTGCGTCTATGTGGCGAAAAAGGAGTGTGCACGTAATTATTCACCGGTGTACGGAAAAAATATTCCTTATTCTTGCTTAAAAGAGGATGTTTCGTCCGTATTTCACAGATACTCTCGATCCCAGACATGCGAAACACGCTCCTTACCTTACTGAGGCGGCCCTTAGCAAAGGAAGGCAGAAGGAAGCTTTCAGAATACGCTGGCTCCCTCAAGGAGCTCCTTAAGGTAAGGAGGCATGAAGGGCTCCTCACGTAAGGTAAGGAAATGGTCTGAGGTAAGGAGCGTTTCAGAGGATCCAAAGTCACCACTGCTGCGTCTCCGCGCCGCATTTAGTTCAGTGTTGTGTCTGGCGGCCCGAAACACGTCATTTTCTTTCGACATACACCGCAATGGAGTATTCTTCAAGACCCTGTAACCTGTCTCGGATTGACATGTGGCCGTCTTTGCCTTATCTTGGAAACAGGTGAATGAATACAGCGTCGCCATCTCTGCGCGGCTACCAAAAACATGAGCGAACCTCGTAAACAAATTTTGTTGAGCCTACTGCACCGCTAATCGACAACGTATCTCGAAAACAGAGCTATTTTATCGGCAGTAAACGGCTGGCAAAGCCTCATGACTCAAATATAAATCAAATACGAGCATTATTTCGGAGTGAGTGCATGAGCTTAATAATGCAGGCCGACGACTAGAAAGATTCGAAATGGACGGCTCTCGTTTCAACAGGCACCGCCATCATGCCCTACGTACGTAATCTCTTGCGTGCGTTAGCGTTGAATGCTATATTCCAGAAATAGCGTACGTACGTAAGAGCTCGGGCTACGTTTACGTTCTGCGCATGCTCAGCGTGGAGCACGCAACGCTAACGCTAACGCTAAATCCTTGCGTTTGCTGTTTCCCGCTATACTAAAACTCGCTAGTGTGACAATGTCCGACAAATAATAAGAATGCTGTCTGCTTACACTCATTGCGTGAAATACTCTTGCTGTTTTCTATGTAACCCTTCACCTCACATGAATGAGCACAACAGCTTGTTTATTGAGTTGTGCATTGCAGTGTGTGTACGTTAAAAATTTATATCAGGACGTGAGTGCAAATGATTGCGAGTTTACATTCCTCACAATTTCGTCCAATCGGACGTCACGTGAACTGCCCTTATGCAAACACACGCGCAGTGTCTTCACGAGCAACTGCGCCCAAAGGCGCTGCGTTCTGCTGGCCCCGAAATAAATCACCTTTACTATTTTTATACAGGCGGGTAACGGGAAAAGGTCGAGTAATTCCATTAAGAGGCTAACGCAGCAGGCCAATATCTCATATCCAAATTCTTATAGGTACTTACAAGTGCCTCAGGTTCCGGAGCTTCTCGAAGGCTTGATTTTCAATAATCTGCAACTGGTTGTTGTCCAGCATCCTGCACATGAGTGGTGGGCATTTGAGCACGTTCGAGTGAATACAAACGTATAGCATACGATGGGAGAACGTCTCATATTGTTCTTGACACAATATCTGTAACTAGTTTTAACATTAAAAGAATACGCACACTGTGAGGTTGTCTGACGAATAACAATTCAGCATCACCGTAGCTCGAGTTCCCCGAATTCTCGCCATGAAAAATAGCTCGTTTGTGGCACTTCTAGCATTCTAAGAGCGTTTTTTTTTATTTACTTCAAGTTTTACGTACTCATGAGCTCATTAGAAAACGTTGTTGCGTACCTTACTAAAGACAAATTAGGTGTTTATTACAGGCGTCATATTTCATTCTCCATGACACACTTTCATAATCTCTTCGTAGAAATTCTGTGAGAACACGAGACGTAAGAGGCACGTTCCATTTTGTGTAGATTCATTCAGAATCAGGAAGTGTCAATCATGTAGTGAGAGATGTGGCGGGCTGCCAATACTTACAGGGCATCTAGGTTGGGCAGATCTTGAAATGCATTCACCGGTATGCGCTGTATGTTGTTGAAGCGTAGGTCACTTTGGTGTTCACGTAACATATGTGTGAGATAAAGAAAACAAAAACAATACGATTAGCACCAACAGTCTTTCGTAAGCATCATCTCAATAAAGCCAATGCGCGCGTCAAACTAACAGCGTGCACATATCCTACCCTGTACATGTGTGGTGAATTTCCGCCTCTGACAGAGTATATTTAGCAGATAAACTTTCTTAAGTCTCTTGGGCAGTCAGTTTACTAGTCTAACATTCGTAAAAAGGGCATTCTTCTATGCTCGCCACCCTTGATCCTTGGAAATTATGTATGATATCTTTAGGGGTAACTTGTCAACAAATGCGTAAAAGAATAAAATTTTGTCTTCTATTTAATATTGCAGATAAATGAGTCAAGTAGCAGCAAGGAGACGGCTCGACCATCCTGACAACTATAAATTCTGCTATACGTTTGTAAACGGAATAGCAGGCCCGTAGGCAGGGGTAGGGGGGTGCCATAGGGTCCCTCCCCCACCCCGAAATTCGAATGGTGGGGGGTGGGAGTGTTTTATCGAGGACAAATAATGAATGAAATCAGGTGTGTTTCAAAGCCTTCAACAAATGTCACCGCCCCCCCCCCCCCCCCGGAAAAAATTCCTGGTTACGGGCCGGCGGAATTGACTGCAAACTGAAAGCACCCTACTAAGGCTTCCTTTTTAATACTTTATGCCTAACTATATATAGAGACAAATCTGTCTCGGTGCGTAGCCAAATTAGAACTTGCGATCAAGGCAGGCCCGTAGCTAGAAATTTTTTTCGGGGGGGGGGGGGGGGGGCACCCATTGAAAACTTTGAAAACCAGCTATTTTTATTATTTATTCGCGGTAAAACACTCCCCTCCATCCGAATTTCGGGGGGGGGGGCAGGCCCCTAGCCCCCCCCCCCCCCCCCTGGCTAAGGGCCCGGATCAAGGCTTTGGATGTCACGCGCTTCGTGGTTGGTGGTGCTTGTGACTGACAACACTTGCGCCCTTTGAGACTCTGGCAGCGGCTGCCATGCACGCGACGCTATATAGAGGCGATTATTTTCACTGCGGCGTCTTCTCGAAGGCGACTAGATTGCGTAAGCGTGGCCGCAGCTGAAACGCCCGAAGCTCGTCGTTGCCATCAGCCGAGATGCTACTTCCAAGGCCTTAGATTAATTCTCCACGTGTTTTTTGTCTTGTGTTGCCTGTTTATAGCTGAACGATAACGCTCTGCGCACTTCTTCGCGGTCTGGTCGTTTCGATGTCAAGGATTTGGCCGCCTTGATCCTGGAGAAGCTGTACACAAGGTCTTGGACAAGTTTCTGCGCTTTCGCTACGTAGAGACGGCTTCCGCAATTCCCCTTTCGGGACGACCACTGTTCGTTAGTGTAAAAAAAATAATCACTTGCGAATATCTTGTCTTTGTGACCCCTAGAACTATCGAATAGCAGCCTGCTGTTAGATACATTGAAACTGTGGCACGAAGTTATTATTTTCCCGACTTAAGCGACAATTCGCGAATTCCTTATAGTCGGCTGTTTTATGTGGGGGAGTCGGGACATTCAGATTGCGTGAATATTTGTGCTTTGTGAACTTTTATCTGGGGCGGGAACTTTTCTGTATATTGAAGAACTGGGAATAAATACGCGAGTGTTCAACCACATGCCTATTTGTCTAGTTTTGTGCCTCTTCACTACTTTGCCTCGTCAGCTATTAAGCAAGATAGGAGGAGGAGTCGGCGCAACACATTGTCACCAACGTCTCCTTATACTACACATTGAATTAAAATATATTTAAAATGTTCCCGCTTGGGAAAATCGAGCTATGACAGTAATCATGTAGTTTGAAGTATGAAGCTAATATGAAGACACTTCGGGTCTGTTCTGTTACACAATGGCTGCTGTGGAAAGATTGATGTATTAAGTATCGCAGCAACAATATATTACTGCATGTCATAAAGGAAATTACAACTAAATAACTAAATAAATAACTAAATACGAAAAATTAAGGCAATACCGTGGAAGTGAAGAGTACAATAGTTCACCATTAACTTGAGTTCGCCGCCAACGACTTTAATTTACGTTCACACTAAATAGAGGAGCGCCTAACTAAAAGTGCGCTGTGAGTATTTATGATAAGCGTATGTCTGAATTTGCATGCACTGAATACGTAAGGGTATATTTGGTTTTACTGGGTATGACTCTCTGAACATAGTCCAAGTTACTTTCAAGGTTGTACGGGGACATTTGTTCGAACTTACTGTTTTTTTTTTCTCGCTAGAATAAGGTGTCAAACTTCTCATGACATTATAACCACATGTTCGGAGCTACATATTTGTAATATAAACGTGTCCTCTGCAGAAGATGGTGTATACTAGTCCGACTTTGCAGTCGGTCAGTCTTATCGGTCAGTGCAGCGCGGTATCACGTGAGTCTATGCAGAGTGATTCATATTACTCGCATCAGTGCATGTAACTAACACGATGGTTGCGTGCGGGGAACTCCTTATCAGTACTGCAAGGCCAGCCGGATGCTGTATCAACACGTGCCACGAATAAATGAAAGGCGCAGTGAGCAGCTCAGTTTGCTCGCTTTAAACTGGACGCTGCTAGGCTGGCAGTTGTTGGCCTATCTCAACGAAACCTGAATTTCTTTAAGGTATTTATAGGATTAGTTGATGGACTGTGCTACTGAAAACGCGAAGGCATTCCACGACATTTTAGAAAGGAAGATAACATATATGTATCCGATGACTGTAGGAGAACATGTTGGTGATTATCGATGAACTAAGTTTCGTTTGAAAACTTAATTGGAAGTTGAAGTTTTCCTCATAACGTTCTCTATATCTGCGTATAAAAATGAACTCATGCATTAACAAGTAACTAGGGTGTAGCCTTTCTTATCTGTGGCTGTCCTGTTATTCTTTCACTCTTTCATGGGAATTCTGTGATTTTCTCGATAGGGACAATTTTTGCCTATCGCAACAATAACTATTTATTTGCGGTGTTTAGTGGTTAGTCGCTTTCGAATTTTATCGGTGGCCGTTGATTTTTTTTACGTTGTGTAATGGAAAAAAAAACTTTGCGCTGCCAGGCTCGAATGCATGTATAACAATCCTGAATTTGGTTTAAATTGCTTTACTGCTAGTTTTTTCTTACATGAAAAAAAAAAGATATAATAACATTATGTCATTTTGAAAGTCAAATGGGAGACATGTCTAGTTAGTGTTGCTCAACGAAAGAATAAGTGAAGCGACATGAGAGTAACCGCAATTAAAAAACTATTCATGTGCTGATCTGTTATAGCTGCTGAGTAACAAGAAGAAGTCTACTGTTTGCTGTAGGATGTATATAAAGAAAAAAAAAACGAGACGGTCTTACTTGGCTAAGCTTTGAGAGTTTTCTTTTTTTTTTTTTTTTTTTTTGCTAGATATGTTATTTATAGCAACAACAGTGTATGGAAACTTACAGAAGCGTCGTGTTCTCTGGGACCCGGGGAACGTGCTCGAAATTGAGGAACATGCAACGAACGGTTGTTCCAACGCAGAGGCATCCTTGCGGACATGGCGCGGTCGACGCAAAGGCGAAGATGCGCAGTAGGGACGCTACACACACAAATTGCAATAGCGACCATGCCGGAGGCATCTTGCCGTGCATGTGTCGGCTGCGTTTGCTCTTTGAGTGCAGCTTCGTTGTGGCATATTTAGCTGCCTCAGTGTAGACTACTCTCAGCCGTCGCCTGAAGAAACCGAACGGGCCCGAGAGATTAGCCCTAAAGATGCGCGATGCCGCTTGCAGCGCCATCTGTCTCTGAGAAGTGGAACGTTCTAGATGAGGCGCGTCCGTGTTGTGTTCAGTGCATTTGACCGGAAATGGGTTAGAAAGATATTGTACACAGGGTACAAGGATATGGATAGTGAGTAAGAGCGTCACTTTCTTTCTTCAGTACCTTGGAGAACTCAGTATTGGGCACGAACTCCAATGCAGGACGCGAAATCAACGTGTCCACGGATGCCGCGACGCAGAAACAACCGCTAAAGGACAGTACCATGTAACCACATTGCAACTTGTGAGGTGTAATTTTCGATGACTGACGGTTGGACCTCTAGTGACTGTATCATGCCAGCGATGAAGAAGGAGAAAACCTAATTTCGAATCAACGTTGCGCCCCACCTGTGTCTTTGAGAGACACTAAAGTCCTGAGAGAAGCGTGGATATGAGAGAGAGAGAGAGAGATACTCTTTATTAGAAAAACAGAGATACTAGGATTCATATCCACGCTTCATGGATATGAATCCTAGTATAATTTATTCTACGATAAAGTATCTTGGCCTGTATAAGTATATTATGCGGTATTCTCCTTAAAGTCATCTTTAATCGTATGCTATCACCTTACCATCAACTAGACACTACTACAGAAACATCATACACGATAGCATAGAAGTGAACACCGAATCTGTGTTGGTGGTACTTAATGCGGGAGCGTGGCGACACAAACAGATATATGCAGTTCCATAGCAACATACGCACGGTATTGGTCGTGCAACGGGCAGGCGTAGCACCTGTGGCGTTAAGCAGCAAGTCTCGAGGAAGCAGCTTCCATTAAACACCAGAGAGAAGTGCAAGAGTCTCCATTGAATGAGGTGCACATTACAGAATATTCGGCGGTCCTAACTAGCCCAGTGTTCTGCGATACTGCGGGCCTCCTAGTTACATTGCGGTTGTGACCCGTTAAACCTCTGAAATCAGTTTCGGCGCCCGCAAAACGTACTGACTACAGCTTTTATCATGACAGCTTGACGACGGTAATCAAACACCTCCTATACGAACTTGAAGATATATATATATCTTCATACTATAGCCGTGTGGATGTGATGTTACCCTTCTTTGAAGTCCCGTCACCAGACTACGGAAGGAAATTACGCCCCTGCATGTGTTTCTTAGTGCAGAGCTGTCTGTTGAGGTGACCGGAAAACAAGTCATACGCGGCTACATAGATAGATAGATAGATAGATAGATAGATAGATAGATAGATAGATAGATAGATAGATAGATAGATAGATAGATAGATAATATGAAAGCGGGTTTACTTATAGATAGATAGATAGATAGATAGATAGATAGATAGATAGATAGACAGACAGACAGACAGACAGACAGACAGACAGACAGACAGACAGACAGACAGATAGATAGATAGATAGATAGATAGATAGATAGATAGATAGATAGATAGATAGATAGATAGATAGATAGATAGATAGATAGATAGATAGATAGATAGATATGAAAGCGGGTATACTTCACTAAATATGCTTCGCAATTACATAATGTGCGTGGTGCACGTAAGCAGAGGGTTCTTGCCTAGCACGAGGTTGGATAAAGGAAGAGTGAGGACCTAGCTTCCCTTCAGCAGATGGCGCCGAGAGATGGCACTGGAAACAGCCATTTGCTCTCCGAGGCTCCTTCTTATTCAAGCCAAAAGGCAACCTCCATGCGCAAGTTTCTGCACTAGGCTTTGCACACTGACGGGCGCTGCTGCCAGAGCAGAGCCGTCGATCTTATCGGACGGGAGATCGCGTTACCGCATCTGTCGACCGCCATGGGGGACACCCTCGCGACGTAATACCCGAAAGGCTTGCTGTAACAGCGGCCGCCCTTCGCAGACACGATGCGAAGGAAATAAAACACCTTCCGGTGATGCCTGCATCAGCAGTCGTCGTCACTTACGAAAGTAAGCTGAACGAAAAAAATAAAAAAAAAAGCAATAAAAGCAAGAGCGCTCACGTAACACGTTCGACGCATCGTTACCATAGGAGCATGACTCTCCTTGCGAAATGCCCTTTGTGTAGAGTAGACACAGTGCATTTCGCGCCAAGAATACATTTAAGGTTCTTTGCTGATGCTGATAAATCATCGTTACTGGTTGACTTTCTTTACTGACACTCCATTGGTCACAGCTGCATCACGCTGAAATCGAGCCTGCTCATTGCACTTAATGCCGTCAAAGACATCCAAAGGTCATTTATAGCCCTGTAGCGCTCCCTTTACCGCTTATTTCGAACATTTCGCTTGTTAATATTGTTCCTTTTGAAGCTGTGCAACATTGCGGGCATACGCCTTTCAAGACATTCGTCGAAACCACTGCCAACTATAGACGTGCCCACATCTCACTTAGCCTAATACCCCAGACTGGACATTTGAGTTTTAATAATTAAACTCACAGGGCCCCTTATGCCACAGAGTTTCCTATTCATATTTGAAGAAAAACCCCCCCAACCTTGCTATTTTGTTACAATAGTTTCCTATAAATACACTAGAGGGAACTCTGGCGCTAGTGTCTATGGGAGCTGCAACCCACGGCGCTTCAGCCAGCATGAGAATTATGGGTAGTGCATGGATTTGTCTATTCTTCGTTCTTTCGGCTCCGTTTGGCTCCGTGTGGCCTGAATCCGCTTTGCCGCAAGACGAAGTTCAGCGATGGTTAAGCAGTTACGCTTCACCACCTTCAACTTTTTAGGCTGACCAATTCAAATCGGCTCACGAAGTTCACAACGGTCCGTTCTTTTATTCGAAACAAAACAAAAACACAGCAATAAACAAAGCCACAAGTGCGTTCGAAGCCCGCATGCACGAAGACTAGGCAAATCCGTGTACTACTCATCATTCCCATGGTGGCTGAACGATCGCAGCGCCAGAGTTCCCTCTAGCGAATATTGTAGGAAACTCTATGCCTTATGCACCCGCCTCAGTCGACTGGAAGGTGAAAGCCATCTTCTTTTTCTTCTAATACCCCCTGTTACACAGGCAAATAAACCGTGGTTACAACCAAGCACGGTTAACCGCGTTGAACCGCGGTTAGCGCTAACCACGGTTCTCCGATGTTACACAGCGCAAAAGCGTGCTCGGTTAAGGCGGCTAACGCCACCTCCATGGACGCCGCCATTTCCTTGGTTAACCGCCAAACCGAGGTTGCCAAGCTCGGTTTCCTACAACCGCGGTTAGCGGCATAACCGTGGTTTCGCGTACCGTGTAACATAAGCGAACCGCGGTTACAAGTAACCGCGGTTACCGCGGTCATGTTAACCGCGATTTAGGCTGCCCGTGTAGCACGGGTATTAGTCGATGTATTGAACCTCCCGCGACGCCCTTCGAAAAGCTTTCTTCTGTACTCGGCAACAACTTATCTTGACGTTGGAGCGAAGGCTACGCAGGCGGAGCTTCCGCACAGTCGTGTTGCTTCGCAAGTAGTACGGCAGCTTGCGGCTGCTTTCGGTTTTTGCTCGGTCACATCGTGAATGCGTTTAGCATAACATACACATGAAAATTATGAATGGGAGAAACATTTCGATTGTTTAGTGTACATTTTAGTGTCCTATTACGAGTATATTTTTCTTGGAGAACTAAATAGTGCGTTTGCGGCCGTACACTGACGTCACGGACGCCATGTTTCCTTGAAAAACCTGTGCGCTCAAAAAAGGTGGTGCTGCCTAAGAAATGGAAAGAAAAGGAAAACATTCTTGCAAGGTTAACGATAACTGCATACCAACAACTTCCTGCAGTTATTTCAGTCTCATAATAAATAAAGCAGTATGTGTTTCAGCAAGGCAAATGAGAAAATCATCAGTAAACTTAAGCAATATTTTTTTGGCGCGGTAGCAGGCATGCGCTTTGGTTCTGTAGCTTCCACAGCTCTGTCGAGGGAAGTTGTCGCCGAGTGTACTAACCTTGTTTTGCACGGCCTCCGGGATCGGCCCATCTTTGACCAAGTGACGATGTCATGTGATGACGTCACCATGTGACGTCACGGTATGTGATGTCACAGTGACGTGATCATGACGTCACAAATTTTGGCGTTATATGACGCCATGATGACGTACTATGGTGACCCCATCACGAGATGGTTTTTTGCATCATTCCTGTTGACGCCGCCGACGTGGGACGTCGGTGAATATTCGCGTTTGATGAGGACGAGATTTGATGAAGCTTTCGCCTTAATAAGTACGCCCATGTCTGTAACTCCTTATTAAAAATCCACGCATATCCACGAAGTGAATGATGATGAGTGGGCGAAGCACGGGGATCATTCGGCAACCGTGAATCGATTCCCATACACACATTCGTTTCGACTATAGCAACGGTTTTCTAAACACCATGACAGCGGACAGTGAGCGTCGACGACATAGCTAGGTCCTAAGGTCCATAATGTATACGTTGAAATGGCCGACTATTATAGAGGGTCTGTGCTTCTAGGTGTTTTCTATTGTTCTGTCACAATTATTGATATTGGCGTATTGTTAAGTCTTTTTGTCATGCTTTGATTGATGGGTGCTTAAATGTCGGTGTTTGTACGGCGTTGTGGCCTTTTATTTTGTTCTGGTTAACAGCCTTTTATTGTGCTGTCATATACTTGGTTGATGTACACATAAAGTCGGTTTTTCACACAGATGTTTTCGTTTTTCATTGTGCAGGTCAGTTTCGGTTTCTGTTTTGTGGAGCGTGACGGACGCCGGCAAGGCTAGGCCCTAAGGAGCTTCGCCCCTAAAAGCATATATAGACTTTATAGAGGTACCCGCTGAGTATAGAATGTGTGTGTTTGGTCTGCTACGATGCTCTTCCCTGCAATTTGTACATCATAAAATATAGTGATGACGCTGCATACGTAGCACTTTCTCCGCCTATACAGCTCCCACCAACGTTGCCAGATCTAATAACGTTGGCTAATCTAGTAACTTGGCTACGTAGTCTGCTGCTCAACAGTGCTATTTCCTTTAGTGGTATACCTCCTGCCGAGAGATGAGAAAGTGGATGCCGCGATGATATAGTGCCTGTGTTCAAGCACCTGCTTCTTTGAGTGGAAAAACATGGTACATTTGTTGTTATTTACGCGTGGAGACGTGTGTACTTGCATAAGCTGGCAGGCTTTGTGCGGTGGCCCATCCCTTTCTAAACAAATGACCCCACGTTCAGGAGTGATAGACGTAAACCCCGGGAATGCTTAATTGAACTCTATGTTCATCCCCGCAGTGGTGGAAGCTTAGATGCGTGTTTGCGTTGGAGAGGGCCCCCAGGCAAGAGTGTACCAAAAGAACGTCAGGGCATTATGTTTGACAGTGCGACAACGTGTTGACAGAGAAAAATGAACTAAGAACCCCGTGCCCTGAGGTTTAGCGCAAGTGCCCGGCAATGTATATCGAAGTTTAGATTTCGTTCTTTGTTTTTCGAAATTTTCTGTAGATTTTCAGGCGTGTGTTTTCCATGGCGCACGCTGCGCTTTTTGTGTAGGCGATCTGTGCGTGTGTTATTTTTTAAAATGGTACCCCACTGTTTAACGCAGCTTGTACGAATCTTAACTTCAACCAGCTTTTATCTGCTAAATTTATTAAGTAAGGTCAGGTGATCTTTTTCTTGCTGCAAACTGTCATAACTTATACCTGTACGTTAATCACCTGCTGGAAATGTAGACCGTGATGCAGGATAAGAGACAACTAGAGTAGATGTGAGTTGGAACGTGTGATGTAACAGCAAAAGCTGGAGAAGCTGACTGGAAGAACACGAGGGATGAACACGTTTTGAGGGACTTTCTCTTACCTATTGGCTAACAAGCCCTGCAGCTTCCGCAGTGCTGCAAGGTACTTCTGAGATAGAGTACAGGTGGGTTTTGCGTTAACGCTAGGTTAGGACAGTTAATATCACTCCTGCAAAATGAAATCTCTTCACTACGTGACTTTACGAAGTACTTATTTCGAGGAGAAAAGCTTTCGAATGGGAGTACATAATCCATAGGCCCACGAATATGCACTCTAACGGAGAAAAATGTGCTTGTTTCTAAGCTGTGCAAGATTTACAAGTCTCACTCAAGAAAGAACATGTGAAAACTTTCTTTCCAAGCGAGTTTTAGAGGCTCCATTGGAGTTTTATTCCGATGCGATATGGATGCTGTTGCCTCGGCCATGGGCAATCCCCCCCACCCTACCTTTCTTTTTTTTTTTTTTTTGCTTGGTTGATGCATTGTTTCATCTGAAACAAGGTTTCAGTCTTTACAGAATGCTTTAAAGTGGAGTAGTTTCCTGCAGTAGCAGCCTGGCAGATGTTCACCTAGCTTCGCGTTCTGTTACAACGTCCAGATGAACCAGTGCGACTGCATATACGGGAACGTAACGGTGAGACGACGGAATCTTCATTAGCGGTCCGTTAACGAACTCCCTGAAAGTCAACACTAGCGGAGCATGGGCTGCGTGATAAGTTCCGTCTTCGTCTCCGTAAGCCGGAATCAGATTTCACGCAATAGCGCAATCTCGCACTAATTGCAGTTGGGTTGTCCTGCCGCCATGCACGCAGGTTGAATCCGCAATTGCATGCGTGTGAGTATTTATTCGTGTAAACATAATGGCAGCATGATGTGCGGCAGTAAATGTTGATCAACTAAGTGTCCAATTTCTACGCGAATGGCGCTTTGGGGACGAGGTTCGTTAAGAGAATTTCCGTCTTTCTCGAATGAGCATACGGCCGGTCTGCAAACCAGTCTTGGCGCATACTCACAGGTGCCTTGATGCAAATACTTCGATCACGAAACGATAAAACCGAGCGAAAACAAGACTAGTTTTATATGTGTGCGTTCCCATGGGGAATCAGGAAATGCGCGCTTCTGAAGCGTTATTATATGAGGTACACGGGTTTCAGTGAGGTACACGGGTTGCCACCATGGTACTTGTTGTATGAGGTACACGGGTTGCCACCATGGTACACGGGTTGCAGTGCCGTGCTGCTGACCGGGTTCTATCCCGGTCGCAGAGACCGCATTTAGATGGAAGCAAAATGTTAAAGACCCGCGTGCTTAGATTTAGATGCACGTTAAAGAACCCTAGGTGGTCTAAAGACCTAACCACACGTACACGTTGCAGCGCGTCAGCGCGTGGCTTTCTGAGGCGGCGCCGCGCCCTCTTCCTATGGAGGGGAGAGGGCATGTAGCTCCTCTCCCCCTCCATAGGACTCCTCGTAACTGTGTGCCCTCTCTCTCCACAGGGAGAGGGCGTGGCGCCGCGTCAAAAAGCCACGCGCTGACACGCTGCAACGCGTACGTGTGGTCAGGCCTTAAATAATTGGAGCCGTCCACTACGGTGTCTCTCATGATCATATCGTGCGTTTGTGGCGTAAAAACGCAAGAATATTACGTATTATTTTTCACATTGTCTACGTTTTTTTCTTTTGCGCTGTTTTTTTTCATAATGCCTTCGCCAATATTTACCACCTATCGCCATAAAATTTCTGCAGCCGCTGCTGCTGGCGAAGCAGCGGCGGCGGCGGCAGACTGACGTCCACTACCAAATCTGTTGATACCTTCATTTTTCAGACACCAAATACGGAACCCACATGACGACACGCCTTGCCTGAATATTCTGTCCCTCTGATTAGTTATTTCATAATGCTCCAAGTATGTGGCTCTCGTCGGTTGAAGTGCACCAAATGTGAGTAGGCTTCTCACTTGCATGGGAAGCCCCTTAGGCGACCAGGCTGACAGCATGTGTGGATAGAGAAGAAGAGCCTTTAGGCGTAAAATTTCGCCATGCATTAACTAGTATTTATTGTTATTCTGGGTGTGGAATCCGTCGTTATTTCTGTCACAAAACTCCGATAGTGTGACCGCTTGCTCATTAAGCATTTTCATTTATTAGATGTTTAAAAAAAATACAGATTGGTTTAGTTTCAGACCCTTTTTGGAGCCTCCTGCCGCCTGGTTCTTGGCCTATCCCCCTTTGTGGGTGAGCGCCATCCATACGAGGTCGTCATCATCATCATCATCAACTGTCGCGAAGTCAAATTGTGCTGGAGCACAGGGAAAGCTATGACTTCGTTGCTGCGGATGATGCTAAGAAACTCCTGCGTGTCTCATAGCGGAAGTCGACGAGGCTGACTCGGCAGTGTATATCTGAAAAAAAAAAAAGACTGAGTATTTGGTCAAGCGAATGCAAGCGGACAGAGGAAATCGACAATAGAAATCACGTAGAATTTTTTAAAGAACTGACAGCGTCCCTTGTGCATTTACCTAAGACGACACGAAGGCGGAAGCCATCTTTATTTCCTTCTGAGTAGATGTATAAAAGAGCAAGGAACACGAACCGTGGCTTCAGGTGCCACTGCCAAGCGCCGTCTTCATTTTCTTCTCTTGATGTCACGCGCTCTCCGGTTTTGTTCGCCGCCCAAAGGAGGGAGCTACGACGGCATCGTGTATCCTTACGTCACATGACGTCACGCCGGAATTTGTGACGTCATGGGGACTTCACAACTTTTTTTGCAATCTGCGACATCATGAGTACGTGATATGGTGACGTCATCACTTGATGATGATTTCTTGCATCATTCGTCCCCGACGCCGCGGAATTTCCCGTGTGATGAGGCATCTAGGGCTTTCTCCTTAAAAAGAAAAAAAAAAACTTGAAAATGTCGCTTAAGGTAATGAGCACACAGCATCCCTAAGAAAAAATATTGCCCCGCGTGATTCTTTCTGTATTTTTATGTGACCTGGCACTTACACGTCTAACCGCCGCTCGGCGCAGCACGCGCAGGAATGACTGGGAATCTTCACGTTTGTTTTAGACTCCTCTAACAAGGTGGCGCGCATGACGCGAGTAGTGGAGTTTAGTTTGGAACTAATGCGGCACCTACGGTAATGCTGGAAACTTCGATGCTGCATGTATAAACGCCGACGCCTTTCAGCAACGATCAGTTTCATCGACGATCGACGACCGTGCTCGCCGATGTTGTGTTTATCATAAGTGTTACTCGTTTGTACGTACAGTGAGTGTTACTTACTATTCTGTTCACAAGTTCAACCAGTAACGCCTTCTTCTCCATCACAGCCACGTCACAGTATACAGTCAAGGCTCGCACCAGAAAGCATAATATTGATGTGTTAATTTTAAATATTGAGGTGATAATTTTGAAGGGCCTAGCGCGAACGACAGCCTCCGCGCTAAGTAAACCAGGAAAAAAAATTATAGTATTCTAGTTCATGTCATTTGCAGTCACTACGTGGCGCGTAGTTTGACGATAGAAAGGTACAAAGTAACTTGGAATCATACGCGACCGCTGCCTAAGAACGCGGCCATACAGAACAGGGAGCTGCTGCGCTGTCGACGAACACGAAAGGCAGATACTAGTATTTTGACGTCACAATTGAATGGGTGTGTTTCACTTCGGAAAGAAAAAGTGGACACGTGGTGATGTAGTTCGAAGTTAGTGATTTATCGAAAGTGGTTTATGCACAGGTTGCGATCGCATCCTTGTAGCTCTTGCTTACAATCAACTCTTCACTGCCCCAGCTTATCGATTGTCGATGTGGCTGAACTCAACCCTTTCAGACGCCATTTGTGAAGAACTGACTGTAGATATGTCAAATTGATAGAACGTTTCTTCAAGGATATTGATAGTCTACTACAACAAAAAATGATGTCATATGTTAGCATAGCTCGGCACACTCACTCATGAGTGCACTCAACTCACACTCACTCACACTCATTTGAACGTGGTGAGTTGAGTATGAGTGAGTACTCATGCGTGTGAGTGGACGTGAGTGTGAACGTGAGTGAGAACTCATGAGTGTGAGTGGTCGTGAGTGTGAACGTGAGTAAGTACTCATGAGTGTGAGTGGACGTGAGTGTGAACGTGAGTGAGTGGGA
>JALIZH010022584.1:47500-53018 GCA_030522465.1 Rhipicephalus appendiculatus
ATAACTCACTTTCAGGGTGTCTCATGCGAAACGTGTCGATTTTATGTTTTCATATGTTCTCGTCATGCGTTCTTCTCGTTCATACTTTCGGGCCTGGTGGTGACGGAACGCTTTTCCCTGCGTAACTCAATTCTCGAAATGAAAGCACAGTCACGTAAATGCCTTCAAGCTGAGTAAACTTATATTGCCGGCGTACCGACGCCGTTTTTTTGAAGTGTAATTCAATTGACGCCATGCACTTTGCAACCAGCACTCACTAAGCACTCTTTTATGCACAACCACTCGATAGTCCCTACCACAAAGCTCCGCGAGAGAATAGAGGACAGTCGCGGTGGCTCACACGATGCGAAGTGTGCCGCAGTAGGTCCTGTTGCAAACGAAAGGACAAGTTAGCGCGGCACGACCACTTAGGGCGGCAGGAACTCTGCGCTCTAGTTATGGGCACGACATCTGCGCGCCAGATCATTCAATAAAACTATAAACCGTTTTACTAGTTCATTCTCCCTAGGTAGGAAAATCATAATAATCAAAAAGAAAGAACTCGCGAGCACATTGAACGTATGAGCGTTTGCGCGCATGTAGGGCTTTCTGGAAGTGCATTCGTTCAGCCGCATTACGAAATACGAGAAGTGAACTCTCAGGATTGTGACATTGTACTATGCTCGCTGACAGTTTGACTTTCGTCTTGGTTAAAACGACAGTCAAGCTATGCAAAGTGTTGTTATCCTTTTCTTTGTGTGTCTAAGTTTAAAGCGGATATTTATTTTACCGTCTCACTCGGTTTCGCGGGGCAGGCAGTTTCGGTCTGCTTCGGATGCTGTGTTGGTCCGACGGATATATGCTTCGTGTTACGTAACGATACAAACGTGCACGGATTAGTGTTATGCACTATAATGTTATGAATACGCCTCGTGAGAGTGATAGGCTAGCGCTAGTCGCTGTTCAGCAACCTTGTCGATTGACGAAGATGCTCTTACAAAAACTATTTACTGCTTCCAGCTCTCGCCTTCATTACATTTGGGGGGCGTGCATCCCTCCCCTCTCCCCTAAAAAAACTTACTGCAGATCCACGAAGTGAATGCTGATGATGTAGTGAAGCGCCTTGGAAGCCAGTCTACGTCATTTTATTACGAGCGGTGCGGCGCCGGCGCAACACCTGCGCGCGAATCGGTATGCGCTCTGCGAACGCTTCTGCGCATGACGTCATGCGCTTGCTCGGAGAGGGGTTTCGGAGCGGCGCCGCCGCAGCGCTACACCAGTGCGCGGTCGGTATGCGCGCTGCGTGCGCTCTGCGAAACGGTTCCGCGCATGACGTCGTGAACTTGCTCGGAGAGGGGTTTCGGAGCGGTGCGGCCACAGCGCTACACCTTTGCGCGGTCGGTATACGCGTTGCGTGCGCTCTACGAACGGTTCTGCGCATGACGTCATGACCTTGATCGATACGCTTGCTGAGAGAGGGTTTCGGAACGGCGCCGCAGCTGTTACGACGGGGACCTACGACGACGATGGCGACAACGGACATCGTGCGAGCCTAGGGAGCTTCGCTTCGCTCCTAAAAAAAAAGAAAAAGAAAAAGAAATATTCGTCATCCTTGGTCTGTTTTAGTTCACAATAGGACGAAGGCATCACCCAATGATCTTCAGTTTAGCCCATCACGTGCGAGCTGATTCCATTTTATCTCTGCGAACTTCTTATCGCCTTCATAGAATGCGTTTCGTAACTCTTGGTAACAATTCTTTTGAGCTTACTCTCCATCGGTTGTTTGTTCTACGCATTGCGTGACCAGCCCAGGTACATTTCTTTCACATGATGTCAACTAGAATATCTGCTAACCCTGTATGTTCCCTGGCCCATTTTGTCGTTCTCCCATCTCTTGAGGATAATAATAATATCTGGGGTTTAACGTCCCAAAACCACGATATGATTATGAGAGACGCCGTAGTGG
The DNA here is from genome assembly GCA_030522465.1 of Rhipicephalus appendiculatus. Classification (NCBI taxonomy): domain Eukaryota; kingdom Metazoa; phylum Arthropoda; class Arachnida; order Ixodida; family Ixodidae; genus Rhipicephalus; species Rhipicephalus appendiculatus. The sequence goes on from JALIZH010022584.1 coordinate 49,446, forward strand.
AGGGCTCCGGAAATTTCGACCATCTGGTGTTCTTTAACGTGCACTGACATCGCACAGTACACGGGCCTCTACCATTTCGCCTCCATCGAAATGCGACCGCCGCGGCCGGGATCGAACCCGCGACCCTTGGGTCAGCAGCCGAGCACCGTAGCCGCTACACCACCGTGGCGGACACTTGATGATACTTCCATCATTTTTTCGCCCCATTGCACGCTGCGTGGTCCTTAGCTTTTGGTCTAGTTGTTTTGTTATCCTCCGCGTTTCAGCCCCATATTTTGGGACTTGGAGTATGCAGTGATTGTATTATTTTCACTGTAACGACAATCGCAGATTAGCTGACATTAACTGGAAGTTTCTACATCTGCTAGATTGACTGATTTCTCAGTGGCATCGCCATTGTATTACACATATTGTTTCATTAAACTTATTATTTGTTAACAGTAATTAATTCATTCGTAAGCTATTCGATGTGTACAAGAGACAAGCGTTTGTCGATTATATGTGTGATACTTCGATAGGCATGCAGCATGCAGGATGCATCAACCTTGCGTTATTCATCTGCGCGTGTGTAAAGTCATTTGCGTATTTTGAAGCTGAAGCTTCTTTACCCCAGAGTGTAGTGGCTCACGAATCTTTTCGTATAACATAAACAGCGCACCTGTTTAAGCTCGGATAAAGTAGGTCGGCCATGTACGAAAATTATCATGATCCGGGGCGCACTCCCTTTGTCCTTTTCATTTTCTGCTTCGCTCTCAGAACAAGTGAGACATTTTGTCCGGCGTGGGATGCAATAAATAACTCAGATGGGGCAGAGAACGAGTACAGAGAAAGAGAGAGAAAGAGGCAGCGAGACAGAAAGAAAGAGAAAGACATATTATGGGCGAAGCAAAACTCTTGACGAGGTGGAATTCGAACCCGCATACCCACGATCCGAAGGCGAGCATCGTAACCACTCGGCTATCCAGGCACGCTAGAGGAGCATAGCGTAGCCTTGTATAGTATAGTACAGCAAGAGGCTGGGAAAGAGAAGGCGAGAAGGAGGGAAAGGAGGGTGGGAGAGAGTAAAGCATAGCAAGATAGAGAAGTAAAGGAATAGGGAGAAAGGAAGACTAAGGAGAAACAGAAAGAAACAAGAAAGAGAAATAGAAAAATTAAGAGAAACGAAGAAGGCCGCCCTGATCCGCACTTCCGTCAGGCTTGGCACCTCTAGTGCGAAGCTGCCCTAATTTTTCATTTGCATACGTGGAAAAGAATCCCTATAGTTAAAATTTTTATAGAGTACGTAAGAGGTGAGCAGTTCGTGTAAGCCAGGCTACAAAGTGCAGTTTGCAGTTTACAAATTTTATTCAACAATTTATTTGGAAAGTATTTTAAAGTGCCTTATTATTTTACTGATGAATCTTGCCTACACACAAAACTCGAAGGCAGTGGTAGGAAGGACGACACGGGCGGCAAACTTTCAACTCGATTATTCGTAGAAACACGTCGCAATGTATAGGGACCTGTGATAAGCGCAGAAACCAATACATCCAGTCATCAAAGCAGCGGAGCAACCACACAGACAAAAAAAGGAAAAAAAAAGCTCGGATTGAGATAGTCTTATTAATGTATCGCTCACGCAGTAACCATTTTCCTTTCTTATATAATAGGCCTCCATCAACATGGCAGTCTGATCCTGGCTTCTGCCCAGAATCTTGATTTCCTGAAACCGTGCTTTTTCTGTAGTAATCATTACCCCGGTGTGGCGTGCGCGTGGCTTAAGATGCATTTTTTCCCATTTATTTACTTTTTTTTCGACGTCTTAACGCGCTAACGAGCAGCACATGGCCTCGTGATCCTTTATAGGTTGTGTCTAGGGCACGTGTTTTAGGTTTTAACGAGGCATGGAAAATTTTATATTTATTTATATTTTTTAAAATGATCGCTAGCGCGTGTTCTTCTGCCTTTACTTGCGTTCGATTTGGGTTAATTGGTGAAAGTGCTGTGTTTTCGAAGAACAGAGACAGTCAGATATGCTGCCGTTCTTCGTACAAAATATCGACTCCGCCATACGTAGGTAATAGAAATATTCCATGCTATTAACAAGCATATCAGGAAGCAGGACATTATGTGTTTTGCAGTCGCATTAAGGATGCTACGCTCCGCGAGTGCCCATGGGCACTAACTATTGATGACGCATCGCATGACCAAATTGCGCATTTTTTTAAAAGAACAGTTCTCACACTTACATATGGTAGCTCAGTGCCAAGACACGCGGAAAGGGTGGGATTGAACGACGTCATAGTTGACCTTGTGTCATTTATCCCAATGGAAATGCATGTATTCACGCTTTTTTTTTTCAGAATACCATTCATACGTTAATACGTTCGCTGGAATAATTTGAGATAAGTGCTAGGATAGAATGGCAAGAAAATGCAAAATGGCAGTTTCGATATTACTTGGGCATCGTCCGGAAAGCTAAATACCGCATGCCATTATTTATTTTTTCTTGTGAACGTAAGAACATCGGGAAGATTAACTCTATCTTTGAGGAATGGGCTCCCAAAAATTCTGAATATAGTTCTAAAAACCCGTACATTTCTATAAAGAAGCTACGCAATTACCGCAAGAAAAACGACAGACGAAGACAGCTCGCATGCATCTTCATTAGCAGTGTCGGAGCATACTCGAAACAAGAACACACATATAAGAAGTTACCATTGCAACACTACCCTGCATTGGGAACGTTCTGAACAGTCTCCGGCTCTGCAACGACGAATCAATATTCCATCTTTCTATACTTGGCCAGAGCGTATTTCATTTCACTGATCAAGTCAGAAAAAAAAACGCAAATTCAAAATTGTCTTTGCTGGCCTTTTCGAATTATCGCATCGCGCACATTTACACCTGAAACAACAAAAACAGCAATAACTACGCCCGTACGAGGAAAACGCAGCTAATGAACAATAAGCAAATAACGAGCTGGCATTGTGTAGCTGTGGTTTAAATTGATGCGAACCCTGTACCTCCCCTTCCGTTCCACCCAACTCCCTTGACGTCCTTATCTTTTCTTTGTGTGTGTTGTTTAAATTACTCTTTCGGAGAAACACACCAGAGACAACCCGCAGTAATCGGAGAATTGCGATAAGCGTTGAACACTCAAGAGACCCACATTTAAACGAGTCCCGCATGCTAGCCTAGCTTGGCGTGCTGCTCTAATCTGTTTTTGAAATGCGATTCAATTAAGTTAAAAGCTAATTTGCACCTCATTATAGGAGTTTTCCCGCAGAACGGCCGCCATTGGAGCTTTGGATCTTTGATTTATTCATTTTATTTTTTATTTCGCACGTAGTGTCCCTTTCGATCTATATAAATATTGGTGGAAAGCGCACAGATAAGGCAGGCTAATATTGAGAGTTCGAAATTCGCCCAATTGAACGCAACAATAAGGTTATGGTGTGGATGTAGACGTTCATAACTGCACGGGTGCGATGTTCTGCAATATTTAAATTGAGGAAAAAAGCGGGATGCAGGCGCTATCCAGAAGTCGTGCATTGGCTAACTTGTGTCCCCGTGCTCTTCTACAATTGGAGA
>JALIZH010022585.1:0-32582 GCA_030522465.1 Rhipicephalus appendiculatus
TCCGCCGCTGATGACGTCATGCGCAGTGACTGAGTATTCAGCGGCAGATAGATCCAAGTCTTGCTTTGCTGTCCATGGGGCAGAATGAAGGCAGTTCCGAAGCAGTACGGTGATGTGATGGCAGAAAGACACAGCATAACCTGCATAGGTGCAAGCAAAGTCTTAGGCATGTTGTTCGTCAGATGCGTGCCGTGCCCTCTGAAGAATCTGCTGTCGTGCTGGTCCTTTAGTAGATCCGCCGCTGATGACGTCATGCGCAGTGGCTGAGTATTCAGCGGCAGATAGATCCAAGTCTTGCTTTGCTGTCCATGGGGCAGAATGAAGGCAGTTCCGAAGCAGTACGGTGATGTGATGGCAGAAAGACACAGCATAACCCGCATAGGTGCAAGCAAAGTCTTAGGCATGTTGTTCGTCAGATGCGTGCCGTGCCCTCTGAAGAATCTGCTGTCGTGCTGGTCCTTTAGTAGATCCGCCGCTGATGACGTCATGCGCAGTGGCTGAGTATTCAGCGGCAGATAGATCCAAGTCTTGCTTTGCTGTCCATGGGGCAGAATGAAGGCAGTTCCGAAGCAGTACGGTGATGTGATGGCAGAAAGACACAGCATAACCTGCATAGGTGCAAGCAAAGTCTTAGGCATGTTGTTCGTCAGATGCGTGCCGTGCCCTCCTGAAGAATCTGCTGTCGTGCTGGTCCTTTAGTAGATCCGCCGCTGATGACGTCATGCGCAGTGGCTGAGTATTCAGCGGCAGATAGATCCAAGTCTTGCTTTGCTGTCCATGGGGCAGAACGAAGGCAGTTCCGAAGCAGTACGGTGATGTGATGGCAGAAAGACACAGCATAACCCGCATAGGTGCAAGCAAAGTCTTAGGCATGTTGTTCGTCAGATGCGTGCCGTGCCCTCTGACGAATTTACAAACGAATTTTACATTAGCGACAGCATATGTAAAGAAATCTAAATAAACGCTTCTAGACAATTTTTTCCGAGAGCACCGGCCATACTACATACATGTAACTGCAACTATCGCGCTCGTCTATTCCAAGTTCAACAAATGTGGCACTTTTCAACGTCGGTCTTCAAAGGCGCAGTCAGGATACTGCACTTCACATATTCAAATAGAATTCTCCACCAATGCGCCAATATACTTAAATTTCTTGCACAGGACATCGCAACGGAAGGGAGAATACTTAGGCGTTTAATAAGTGCTGATTAAATAATTCAGTGTGAGGAGAAAGTAATGTTCACGATGCACATTTGCGCCTTAGTAAAGTCCCCGGTTCACAGTCAGCGAACATATTTCTGTATATTTCGTCCTATGTCTTTCTATCTTTTGCTATCTTTGTTGCCTTTCGTTCTCTGCATGAATTTTTGAAAGGCGCGACAACTTAGACGAAAAATACGAAAGAACCACACGAACACAAGCGCCGACTCTCAACTGAAGTTTATTCAATAGCACACACCATATATATATATATATATATATATATATATATATATATATATATATATATATATATATATATATATATATATATATATATATATATATATATATATGTATATATATAAATATATATATGTATATATATATATATATATACATATATATATATATATATATATATATACATATATATATATATATATATACACGTGGCTACACACAACGCAAAAGAACAAACAAAAAAAAACAAAGCATGTTATCCATTAAGGTACAAGATTTCCTTATCCTGTAGCGCGATTGAGGGACAGCTGATGCATGAATCATTTTTATTTTGGATGTGCCATGCCTCGATTATTTCCCGAGTTGTCTTGTCATGATGTCTCGAAATGGTATTTGTTAGGTTAAACTGAGGCACGCAGCATCCGTATCATGCATCCGTACCAACTCGCCCAGTTGTCAGTGCTTTCGTTCTCTATATTTTTTCTCTTTCTCTTTCTTCATAAATTTTTCGTTATCTCTCTCTCTCTCTGTCCCTCTGTGTACGTTCGCTTGCCTTCGATATTTTTTCTTTCCCTTTTTCTCTGTCTCTCACACTCGTTTTCCCTCCTCCTCACCATCGCTTCTCCTACCCACCCTCTTGATATACTGTACTGTACTAGGATATGCTATACACTTCTAGCCTGCGCATATGCTGCAGAAAAACGCATAGCCAATAATTTCCTTAACATCCTACTTCATTTGTATATGTTCACTCAGCTAAGAGATGTATACGAGCTAATGGAAAGTCAGCCAGAATGGTACATTGCATTGGTGAGGTGTTTATCCACCGTTCTAGCGTATAATGGGAGATGGCAGTTATTTGATGTATTCGCACCAGATATGAATGCGAATTCTTCAGTACTATGTGTTCGTCGTTGGGTCGCGATACGAGCAGAATGACCATATTAGTTCTCTGTCTGTATTCAATTGCTTCAAAGTGCCATGCCTATGTTGAATAAATACCATGAAAGAAAAAAAAAAGGTAGTCGAATGGTTACGACGCTCGCCTTCGGATCGTGGATATGCGGTGTCGAATATCGCCTCGCCGAAAACATTTTGTCGCCAAGAATTCATCTCTTTCTCTATATCCCTTCCTTTTGCTCTCTCTGTACTCGTTCTCTCGCCCCATCAGAGTTATTGCATCCCGCGCCGGACAAATCAGGACCCGTGTTCTGGGAGAGAAGCAGAAGAGGATGGCGATGACGAAGACAGTGCGCGCTGGTTCATGATGATGATAATTTTCTTTCTACGACACATGGAAACCTCGAGCATAACACTCTCTGTTGTAAAAAATCGAATGTTCCTCCCGCACGTGGTCCGTCTCGGCGTCTCTCGCTTGCCTGAGCCCCCCGGCAGTTGCCTTGAAATAAAAATCTGGATGCATCGTGCTCACGTGATAGGCGAGCGCTAGATTTTCGCGCCTCACACGGTCGCCCATCCGCCCTGTTCTGCATGATGTGCTGCGTGCGTCCGCCTATTGAATGCCGTGAAACGTTTACAGAAGGAACGCCGTTCCCCCTACCGTTCCTGCCTAAACGTAACGAGTTACCGTTACAGTTCCATCGATCCTGAATGGAACGGTGGCGTTCCTCCGTTCCTCCCAAAAGGAACCAATTCCTGGAATGGCGTTCCTTGGAACGCCGTTCCGTACAACACTGAGTTAAATCTCTGATCCTGCGCTGCTTCGGGTCATTGTAAGAGGGCCGCGATTAGCACGCTTTTCCGCTTTTCATGCACGTAAGATAACCGGACTTTCACATCCTTATATATCTCCTTTTTTCCTTATCGTACACAGCACATATGCACGGTCGCAACAGTCGTTAATTAAATCAAGACGCGAAAATAAGAAAGCCCCTACGTCGCTTCGTACAACCACGCTATTTTAAAACGCGGACAACGCGGCAGCGATCCCACTCCCTTTTTCGTCCCGCCCCAAAGCGGTGCTCGCCTCGAAGCGAACGCTGTCGATGGGGAAGTGGGGGGATGCGTCCCGCGACTCGCAGAGGGAATCAAACATTCAATTTCGTTCCGGTCTCCCGCACGTCCTTGTTCATCGTTCTCTGTAGTTACATGTTCGCTCTTATCTGTACAGTTTTTCGCAAATAGCCCCCCTCTTTAGACGACGTTCGTAACGATGACGGAGATCAGCGGGCTGCGAGGGAGCAAAGGCGGCGGTCGAGGGTCGGAGCGGGCACTACTGTTTCGAACAACCATTGAGGGCCCCGAATTAACATCGGGAAGATAACTAGCGGGGCGGAAAATGTGGCCTCGGTGGCGGTGACTGCGACGCTATAGCGAACGGGACCCCGGATTCAGAAGGCGGTGTTTCGCTTGCATGCGGATAGCGAAGCTATAGAAAGGGGGGGTTCGCCTAATTGCGACCCCAAATGTCGTATTCTCATCTTTCACGCGGTCGCTCTTTCTCTCCACATTTTCATTCCACGAACCATTTAGAGGCTTATTCTTGCTTCTGCAGCCGCCGCCAGCGAGCGTTATATTCTTTGCTTCTCGCCGCTGGTTTCCCAGTTATGAGATTTGAGCTCTGACTCGGGCCGGGCCGGGCCGCGGTTGGGAGGTTGAGAAAAGAGCATTCATTTTAGCGAGCATCGCGAGGAGCTCGGGCCAAATTCGAGTGCGTGGCCTTATAAGTTGAGTGACGAAAGAAGAGGAATTGTCAGAGTCGAAGAGCAGAACAATAACAAAGCTCGGGCTCTCCGGCGTCTCCATGGAGCGACGGCGAAGCGAGCATGAGGAATCTAATGGAGTGTTCGCTCTCAGACACAAAAGAGGGCAGCCTGCGCCGGCGTTGCGCTGGCTCCGCGTTCATCGCGACTTGATAGGCTTTTCTCGCGACCGCTGTACAGCGGCATAATGCCGGCGAAGAACGGTCAGTGCACATCGTTGGCTCGTCGCCATGCGAGACGCTACGTTCTCGTTCGTTCTCTGCGTCTTGCCCTTCTTCCTTCTAAAGGCAACGCCAAGTTTCTCGGATAACAAGACGTAATTCGCCGGCGCGTATTCTTCATTTGTTGAGAGAGACGGAAAATAAAAGAGTTCTCGTTACGCGCGACGCGGGCCTCGAGACAGATATAACGTCGTTGCGAGTCGAGTCGTGAACGTCTTCGTCGACGACAATGAGCTAGCCGTACTAAAAGCCACATTCATTCATCTGCAGATCCATGTAGTCTTCGTGTTGCTATGGCTGCACGAAGGCGTGGTTTGATTAGTTTAAAAATGAAGGAGGGTGAATAGTCGCTTGAAGAAGCCAAGAATACTTTGCAGGCTGAAAGGTCAAATTTACCATATGTTTGTTCCTTTACGGTCAATGATTAGCTGTTAGTAGACGCTTGCTTTTTGTTCGTCTAATAGAAATATTCCCATGCTGGCTCATTGGCATGCCAAGTAACTCCATAAGAGTGCGCACTCTGGCACATAGTAGTAGCTGTCGTAGAAGTAGTAGGAATATAGCAGTCGCTGTTGCTGCTACTGCCGCCGCCACCGCCACTCTGCTGCTAGTGGACAGTTATAAGCCTATCGTCACGAACAAACATTTCAAGCAGGCAGTGTTTTTAAGGAAACCCCTAACGTAATACGCAATCATATTAAACTATTTTCCTGCACACGCTAATTATAATACGTACTAGTACGCTGTGCTTCACTAGCAAAGCCAAAATATATATGCTATCTTTCCACGCATTTCGTACAACTGAGAACGTATAATGTAGATTTCGCGCACTATGTGTCCGGGAGCGCGGAACAAGTCGCCACTGCAGCTACAATGTCTGCAGATTTTACACATACCTTCAAGACAAATGTTATAATTCCCCCCCCCCCCTTTTTTTTTGGCACTATTCAAAGGATGCGCGGAACTCTTCACGCGCAATCCTAACGCACTGAAATTAAGCAAGGGCTATCTTGTCCTTGCGACAAGACTAACATCTCCGCTTTCCGTTCCAACGAAATGTTCTTCTCTCTGACTCTAACATTGTGTCTTTGCTGCCAGCTCAACTTGTTCTCCGAGAACGAATATGCCTTAGAAAAGCCACACGCTTGACTGTCTTGTTGGCGTATGAATGCATGTTCTCTGAACACTGGCTGCAAACAAAGTGTGCAACTGTGCGTATACCACTTATCAAATTACTTTTTCGTCTGGGAATTCAAGGAAGCTAATCAATCGCCTTCATTTCTTGCTGTCCACATGCCAGCGAACTTACTCGCTGATCTGAGAGTTAAAGCATACATTGTGGTACTCCTTTGAAGCCGACTTGGCCACTTTATTATGAACACAAACGAAAGCAGCGACGTGAACGCGAACTTCGTTTACCCTTTAAAGTGCCCTTAAACACCAGCATAATTCACTAAGGCTCGCTTCGATGTAAATTTTTGGTGAAACATCTGTGCGGTGCTTTAAATAAAGGAAAATGTGAAAGCTGTACGCAAAATGGGAACAATTGACACAACGTGAAAGCCGTTTGCGGTATGTGACTGGCTACTAAGGAATGTGAAAAGAGTACGTCTGGAATCAAAATCACTCATTTGCTCATCCCGAGGCAGGAGAGGATGTGAAAAGAGTACATCTGGAATCAAAATCATTCATTTACTCAGCCCGAGACAGGAGAGGCGCGCGCGCAGACACACACACACACACACACACACACACACACACACACACACACACACACACACACACACACACACACACACACACACACACACACACACACACACACACACACACACACACACACACACACACACACACACACCCCCCACACCCACACACACACACACACACACACACACACACACACACACACACACACACACGCGCGCGCCAACCTCTCTAATCGCATCACCCCTTCCTCCACGTTTTAATTTGTTCAATATATGTTGGCTGAGGAAAGCCAAAGTTTTACCGGGATAGTTTGACTGTTATAGTCGGTCGATTTGATTAGAAAAACTAGCAGTTGTTCCGTGTACGAATACAACCGATGAGCGAAGCTCCTTAGAAATGGGACGCAAAGGACCATGCGCCTGATCTCGCTGCTGGCTTTCATGAAGGTGGTAGGGTAGGGGGCGGGGTGGGGAGAGCGTCTGCTGCGCTCGTTGGCGGGAACGACTGAGCGAGTCAATGTGCGGCGCGCGCAGCGCAGGGAGGGAGACAGTTGGGAGAGGGGTGAGAGCGGTGATGCGGCGGGGGAGCTTTGACGGCGTCGACCGAACGCCGCGCGCGGCGTTTCATTGACTATCCATGTTCTGTGAGCAGCCCTAACTAATCTCAAGTGGGAATTTTCCTGTCGTTTATTAACGCGAAGTGTTTTCTTGCGCCACGCGCCTTATTTTACGCCGCTCGCGCGGACAGCGTCTGCTGTGCTCGGTGGCTGGAACGCGCGTTCGACGGTTTGAGGGGGAGAGGGCAGAGATGAAAAAAGAGCAAGACGGGTGGGAGAGGGCTGCGAACGCTGATGCGGCGGGGACGGCGCCGGCGGGGTGCGGGCCTAAGGAGCTTCGCTCCTAAAAAAGTGGGCAAGACTTACGCAAAGTAGAAACCAGGCACAATGGAATACCAACTCGCCCAACGCTCTGTTCTCCCTCTCCTATACTATGATATGAAACATACGCAGCTCATATGCAGTGATCACATCAAGTGATAATATTCGAATCGAAAACTGTAGAAATGAAGGACGCTGGTAGACTATAGTTTGTGATTTCGACCACCATGATGTTTTTCAAAGAGTAGCTAAAGCTTACAATGCGAGCTTTCTCACACTCCCTGCATAACACAATGAGGTCACCGGGGAAGGTAGCTGACTAGAGACCTCACAAAGTCAGCGACAAAACTTTAATAGCCATTCAGTCAATGGAACAGGCGATTGAAAGATGAAACATGCGTATGAAGCCTATACGAATAAGTAGAAATTGAGATATATACTACTTAATGAACGCTGTGGAAGTTTGCATGGTGGCCAGTCTAACATGCCACGCTGTATGGTGAAAATGAAATGACACACGGTGCACGACAGATACGCATAGCAGCCGTCGTGGCGGCCCAGGGGTTACTGTACCCGGCTGTTCACTTGAAAGGTTCGGCTTCAACCCCGACCATGGTGGTCGCATTTCATGATGCTAGATGCTCATGGATTGTGCGATTTCAGTGAACGTTGAAAAACTTGAAGTGGTCGAAATCGTCCGGAGCCCTCCACTACGGCGTTTTCTCATAGTCTGAGTCGCTTAGGGACATTGAAATCCATACACCAATCGACCAACCAGGATATGTAGGTACAAAAAACATAATATGTACAAGACGCACCGCAACAATCAACAAACTGAAGTATGTCAATATGAACGGCGTCTTCAAAGAAATTGCGTAAGAAACACTGGCAGCATCATTCTGTGGGCCAAGAATAAGTTGCAACCCATTGGGAAACACTCGGCAAATTAGGGGCTCATATTTCAAGAGTAGTTGGCTAGCAAGTGTACATAAGGCGGGCTATGTCGTTGTTACACGCATAGGCGTGTGCACGGGGGGGGGGGGAGGGGGCGAGAAGGGGGGGGCGCAAAGTCAGCCCTATACATTGTAGGCGGGCGATAGGGGGGGGGCGCAAAGGCAGCCCCATACATTGACATAATAGGGAGGGGGGGGCGCTGCAACGAACCTACATTGACATAATAGGGAGGGGGGGGCGCTGCAACGAACCTTCGCCCCCCCCCCCCCCTGAAGGGGAACCCTGCGCACGCTTATGGTTACACGCAAGACACAGTGACGACCTTACTCGCTTGAATTTAGACAGGAAGTATCTCGTGTTTGAAACACTTAACCAGACGTGGTATGGGCATGCCTGACCACGCCTACTGTCGCCACATGGCACGCGTAATAAGTCCCCGGGCATTACCAACATCAGGCTGCTTACTTCAGGTGTCGTTGCGAAATCCTAGGTTTCGACATCGTGGCTTGTCTTCGGAAAAACAATCTGCCTCTCAAAAAACGTTGACTTCGAACACAGGCATCACCTAATAAAGTGCACTTGTTTTATTATGTCGCCATATTGCAATGATCCTTGGGTTTTCCGTTTGTGTTTAGACTACCTGCACGATTCTCGCGTTTTCCTAAAATGTTTCTAGTCCCATTGATCCTGTTTTCTGTCTTTTCAGATGTCGGTGTTACAAACAAGGTTTAAATTTTTGTGTTTTTAGATACTGCAGGGAAAATAGACAGTTCTGTCCTCCTCCACACAGCAAACTCAGCGCTGCGGAGGCGATCGCGCTGCGAAGACTACAGAGAAACGCTTATATAAATCTGCACACTCTCTACCTTGATCTACCCCACGGCGTGTAGAGACATGTCAGTGGTGTGGAGCCACACCTACACTTTTTCATATAACGTGGGAGTGTGCAGAGCACGGCGAAGAGCACGACACAAATGGCACATGGGACGAATGGGAGGCGCTGGAAGATGAGCTACGAGGGATCCAAAAAGAGCTGCACGGATTACTCGTGCCAGTAGGGCCTTGGAATAGAAGCACGACCCTGCCGGACAGACTAAGATCTTCACCCGTATATTCCCTGCAGGGCACTGGAGTTCTAGCCTGTCTGGTTTCTGTATATAATAAAGTTTTTCTACTACGTGCCAAAGCCACGATCTCGCCATCACCATCCCTACACTCCATGACCATCCCTAGACTACTCTAGGGTCATCCCTAGACCATCCCTACACTCAACGCTCCACCTTGACATGAACATATAGATGGCAGTGCCACGAATAGGCAGAAATGGTCACCGCGAATGAGCCATAATCGGCAGCAATCCGTGACAACCGCGACGTCATTTTCAGTCGGACAGGGGCGCCGTGATCAACTCGGTCGAGTGAACGGCGAACTACAAAACTCAAAGCCGCCGACAGCCATGTATTCGCAAACACTCGGATGCGATGTCATCTGTCGCTCCTCCTATAACGTTAAAATTGACAATTACCGCGAAGATAAGAGCGCAAGAGAATAGTGGCGAAAAAAAAAAAAAAAAGAATGGTCCAATTCCTTTGCTGGCGTCTCAACTTCTGAATTTCTCGACCGATATAATTTCGTTCGTTGAACGACGCGGTCATCTGTCTGCCGGCCTGCACTCTAAGCGTTACGAGAAAGCAAGCAAATTTCGGGCTCTTCTGGCTGCGATTTTATTTCGACGTACGGCGAGCATAGAGTCGTTTCTCTTTGCCGGATACCAATCGGCGCAAAAGGGGGTACGGGGACGATCGGATGCAGCTCCTTTCGACCAATCGAGAAGTGAAACGCGCTTTGAAAAGTGAGATAAGTGAGAGGATCAAGCTGTCTGCAGTGTGATCGAGAAATCGGTGGAGGCTTACTGTCCAAGGCGAGGTCGAGGTATAAAAAAGGGGCAAGCAGTCACCGGAAGGGCTTCACCTACTGGTACACGAAGAGGACGGACGAAGTGTTATAAATATCACTTCGGCTAATGCGAAATATATTTATTTTCACTTTACGACCCTTCGACGGCACTCAGGACGCGCGCCTCGAATAAAAGCAGCGCTTCCAGCTACTCTTAAGAGTTTAGACCTTTCGGTCCAACCCCTCCCCCCCTCCCCCCCTAACACTCCGTTCAAAACGGCACCTCAAACTATAAAAAAAAAGTGTTTAAACTCGATTTAACGCTTCACGGAAATCGCACACGAACCCGTTTTCTCATTTGTTTTTCAATTTAGCGCGCAGTCGGCCTCTGTCGCCACGCTTTGTGATCGGCAAGCGACAACAAGAAAGATAGTGGGTTTAAAAAAACTGCAGTGTGCGCGCGTGTGGGTGTGACAGGGAGGCAGGCACTGCAGTAGCGAGGCGAGCAAACGCTCTTAATCGGCTTGACATCCCTACGTGTTATAAATGAACAAGCGCACTGCGTCGCCACTCACTCGTACAAAAAATAAAAGCAAAAGAAAAGAAAGAGTCAACAACAACAACAAGCAGAAATGCATAAACAAGCGAGCCATTCCCCGTGCCATTGTGTTCCGCTTACACAACAGGACAACATCGGCTGCTTTCAAGGCCAGAGAACGCGCATACACGTTCGCATCTGTATGTATATGCCGGAGGGGCAGCGCTACGCCTTTCCCCTGCTCCAGCAACGCTGTCGGCGGGACTGTCCGCTTGAAAGACAAATGGAGACCCCCGATCCAGCCCTGCGAACCCTCCATTCTTTTTCTCTGCAGCTCCACGTGTTCGCGTTCGGGCACCCGCTCGGGCGCGACGTTTTGAACGATGGTAAATGCTTCAATGTTGCGACACAGCGCTTCAGGGCTTTTAGAATGCCAGTTTTTTTTCACTTTTTTTTTTTTGGAAAGCCCGGAGTTTCAGAGAAAAAAAATTAAGCGACGAGACGCATTACCGTGAGAGACATACCGATTAAAAAATGCTAGGGTAAAACATGTACAATGCAGATTGAGACGCATGTCTAGCAGCAAGAAATACTTAAACGGAAATACTATACTGATGATTGAAGTAAATACACGAGGCTGAAATTTATTCAAAATCGCCTAATAATAACTGTTACGCTTTCATGTCCCCAAACCACGATATAATTATGAGAGACAGCGCCGTATCGGCGTACCTGCTTGTATGAGGTTAGGGTGTTTGCACACTACTAAAAACCCGACAACGAAATCCAGGCGCATCGTTGCCGTTCAGACAAACTTTGATTCCTTTCTGTACAAGGGGTATCCACTATGACCGATAGCATGGTCGACGCTGTTACAGCCAAGAGTTCCAACACTTGTTGGACCGATTCATCTTAATAGAAACCCCTAAGACGACGCAGGGGGAAACGTTGCTCACAAAACGGGTGATGCGTCCTTCACTGATTATTCCCCTAACACACGCAACCCCCATCTTGCACGTCACGCTCCCTGCCGGGACCGTCATCAATGCTACAGATATCAGCGTCGATGCAGTGGCAAGCCCGCGCGTAGAGGCTGTCCGCTTCTAAGCGTCCTTCGTATGTGTGACGTATGGATCCACGTATTGAATGATGGAACGTATCTAAGACGCACCGCGGCTGCTACGCAGCCGCCATGCTCTTTTATTAGCGCGAAGTCCAGTGTAAGCGATGACGATGTCATTAGGTACCACAAGGGAGAAGTAGAGGATGCATTTCTCTACCTGGTATTACAATTTTGTACTAAGTATACGCGAATCACGGTGGTCGTACAGTGCTCCGTCTTCGCCGCGCCGAGGGAAGAGCCATTGGCAGCCATAAATGGACGGCGAATAAGTTCCGTTAGCCGAAGATGAGCTGCTCGAGACACTACTAGGACAGCCTAATGAAATGATCGCCCATGGCGGCGGCATTTCGAGGGGGGCAAAAACGCAAAGAACACGCGTGTGCTGAGATTTAGGTTAACATTAAAAAAAGCCCCAGGTGGACGGAAGTAATCGGAGTTTTTTACTACGGCGTGCCTCAGAAATATATCGTGGTTTTTTGCGCGTAAGACATCAGCTATGGCAATTGTCATTATTAGTGAAATTATGGTCAAGAATCTTCAGGTAAAGAATTACGACCGCTTGCGAGGCACGTGCTGTGTATATGCAGAAAGGAACGACTAATAACCCTGCTGTGCGCTGTTTTCGAAGGAGTGTGTAAGCAACGAGGTCCACTGTTAATGGGAACACAAAAGTGTGGAGCAGATGCGAATGTTTTCCTATTGAGTATGCATCAACGGGTTTTGGCGGGATACGAATTGTGGTGTTTTGCAGCCTGATCGCAATAAACGAGACAGAGGCCGGTAAACAACGACCACCTGCACTTTTTACACACCTGTGCTGGGTATTGACATGGCCTCATCTGCGCATTCAGCAAGGACACCAGCAAGAGAAGAAATGGTAGAGAGGAAAGGCAGGGATGTTAATCAGTCCAGGATGACCGGTTTGCTACCCTACACGTGGGAACGGGATGGGGGAAATTGAAAGATGGATAGGAAAGAGTGGAAGGAGAAAGAAAGGTAGCACTTAACAAAACACACACACACACACACAAACACGCAGTCGGTCAGAATCCATCACTCTGGCGTGGTACACCACATCACTGTCACAGTCGTTTGTCCAAGTCCGTTTTTCTCAGAAACCGCAGTAGTTCCTTGGTCGCCTTCAGCTGCGATGTCCTCTGTCGACGACATGCAAGAATAGATTGAACAGATATTTGTCCATTGTCCAGGTGCGCTAGAACGGACGCCAGTGATTGTCTCTGAACATTATAGACCGGACAGTCACACAGGATGTGGCGTAATGTCTCCTCGCAACGACAGGCATCGCAGAGAGCGTTGTCGGCCATTCCAATGCGGAAGGAATAAGACTTCGTAAATACAAGTAAAACTTATAGTTGTCGTGTTATGTTGTCAAGAAATTATCTCATGTTTTGATTGTGTGCTTCACAGTCTGCGTAATTCGCTGTGTTGTGCTTTCCTTATGCATATTTAGACACTCAGAATATTAGTTTCTATATGTACACATGCGTTTTTGTGCATATGATGTGGACTGATGTACAAAACTTTGCGCTCACGTACAGTCGATTGGTATAGTGTTATACATCTTGTGTAATAAATCTTGCTATATTTGTGACTTTTTTTTTTTATCCTTATGTCCTTCTTTGTAATCATATCCTTTGTTTCATTTTCCTAAGCAACGAGGGGCAGCCGGTGCCACCCTAAAGCCGTCAACTTCTCTTATTCATTCCTTGAATAAAGAAGCAATGGTGACACAGTGAACGGTTACCTTTTAAAATGAATCGCATCGTATAAGCTTATGCTTAAAAGGTAGCTTATGGTCCAACTTAACGTCCGCACTCACGGTAGAGCGCAGCCATCTGTTTCATTGCGGAGAGATGCATGCTACAGCGCGATGACAGGCCTGTCGTCAGTATCGTTCGTTGTCCCATTCATGCTGGATGAAACAACGCCAGACTGCAAGTAATACAGTCGTAATGGTATATATGCGATATTAGATGTGAAGCATCTTATGGCGAAGCTTAATCCGGTGGTGGTGTGCGGCGTGGCCTCCCTTACTGCGCATGCGCAAACCCTTTAAAAAAATAAAAATAAAAAAAACCTCTCCTCCCCCTCTCTCTCCTCTAGGCATCCCTCCCCGCGGCAACCACACCCTCACTGCGCATGCGCCTCCCCCTCCTCTCTCCCCCTCCTATGCTCCCCCCCTCTCTCTCCTCTAGGAATCCCTGCCTGGGCTCCCACTGCGCATGCGCGTCCCCCCTCTCTCACCTCTCCTACGCTCCCCCCCTCTCTCCTCTAGGCATCCCTGCCCACAGCGTCCACACCCCACTGCGCATGCGCGTCCCCCCCTCTCTCTCTCTCCTCTCCTACGCTCCCCCCCCTCTCTCGCCTCGTGACGCCGACGCAGGCAGCGTCTGCTAGCGAGTTTCTTGGTTGAAAAAACCGACTGCTCGCGCTGCACAACCGTTCACTGTCCATCGCGTATATATGGCAATGGATCTTGACCTCCAAGGTGGTGCCGGTGGGAGATTTCTCCTGTGCGTTGTTGAACAATAAAAATTCGCAGCGTGCGCGTTAACTAAAAGCCCACTGCGGGTCTCTGTGTACAGTCGGAATCTTCTGTCTCTCATTGCCCATTAGCAGCGATTGGCATGTTCCAGTAGGAAACACCGCTCCATCACTGCGTGCTTTGCGCCTCCTCAGTTTTCTCTCCTGCGCAACGCTGCGATAGCGCCAGCGTCAACGCCACGGCCAGTGTAAGCGTTAGCGCCCGCTGCTTCACATCTACACATGGTTCCCTTTAGCGGGAGATGGTGTAATTTTTTATTGCATTGTCATAGGAGCGGACAGCCATAACTACGCTACTGCCGCCAACCTTAAGAAACACTACCCGACAGTTTAACAACAGTAGGTGGTGCTACAGTGAGCACTACCCAAAAATAAAAATACAGTTAACTAACGTTATCCAGTGCGAGAAAAGAATCTGGCAACAATGAACTACATTGGCCATTGGTGGTGAATACCAGCCAACATTCGTCAATACTAACCACCGCTAACTCCAGTTAGCCAGCATAGCAAGCAAACGCCAACGTTAGCCAGCACCAGCGATTACTTAGCGTAACTAGCCAAGACAGCTCGACAATTAAACAACACTCGGCATCATTAGTCAGGACTATAGCCGACTGTTGGCCTACCAGCGTTGGTAATATGGGAGTAAACACAGGTACATGTCATGGCATGGATCTCGCGTATGGCATGAGCGTCATGTCATTTATGCTGCGTCATTCATATTTAGATGTCCCTGCAGCAGAAATGACAGCAATGACACGTTATCAATTACGCTGTTCATGACATGCTATGCACGTCATGTGGTACATGATATCTAAGGGCTCGTTTTTACTTTGTTAGACACAGTATTAATGAGAACTAACAGATAATGATGCCAAGGAAAGTATAGGGGATGTTATTATTAGTAATTGTAATGTAAATGTGAAGAAAGGAACCTTCGACCTTCGGATAACGTTTCCGACGCTCTACCAACTGAGCTACACTGGCGGCCATCCCCCCGTCCACTTTATGGGGTATATATGTGCATTTAAACGTGGGAGTGCCAGTCAGCTCCGCTGGTAGCCCAGCCATGACGGCGAGTGGGAAACACTCTTTTTCTGCCTGTTGGCGTCACGTAAGTATTCTACATCCCATCACCACAGGCATGATGTGGTGATGGGAAGTAGCTCCCGCTTTGCCTGCAACGTCGTATACCGTTTCAGTGTAGATGAGATGTTCTGTCGGATTGGACGAGCTCTCGGGCAACCTCGTTAGTGAGCTCTCGGGCAACCTCATTAACGCGTTTCATTACCACGTAGAGCGGCGTGTACATATGTCCAAACGACGCGCAGCCCGTGCTGAAATGTGGGGCGCAATTAAGTCGGAAAAAGTGTGAGTACAAGTGCCAGAATTCCTTTTGCTATGCGTGTAGCTTGTAGTAAATGATACTGACACTCTGGACGCGTTTCAGCCACGCACAATACTGTGGACAGAGGAGCAGCCGCAAAGGCTGCTATCGCTCTGGTCATCACGCAGGCTTCAGAAATACCGGCACCGCAAGGATTCATCAAAGCGGTCCGAGATTTGGTGCCTCGAGGCTTCATAATCACGTCACCCAGCTGCTTTCTTACCATCACGTGATAATTGATGCCAACAGTTTATCCAGAAGTTCTCAATTCCGTCGCGAAATGCGACGATCCTGTAGTGCGATAAGTAGACAATGTGATCAGTTGGGGCACAAGCATCCACCATCCGTCTGCTTATCCGCAGTGGGATAAGCAGACAGAATGCGATCGACCAAATGCTGGACAAATGGTGCGAATACTTCATAAGCCTTCTGTGGAACTGCCGTCGTAACTCTTGACGTGGTAAATATGTCTTCATACGTACTTACCTCATATTTTGCTCATGTCGCCATCAAACGCGCGAAACTTACTGGGCATTGAAGACGCCGCTTTTAGGAGACATTCGTGAGTTAGAAGACATGGCGTATTTAATGCATTATTTCATAGGTGGTCGTTCCGCTTCATTACCAGAGGTATCGTGAAAATCTCCTTGGTACTCATGAAGCTTTAGCGGCTGCTTCAAATTCGCAGGCACTAAAGACACTGGATTGTACAGCACATTTTCTAAATCTGACATGATATTGTACCCTTGTCAGAAACAAAGTAATGTCAGCGGTTTTCTCGCGCTTCGAGAGAAGGTTCAGCGAACCTAGAGAGGTGATAACGATAAGTGTCATGCCCGCAAGTGGCACTGAATAAAGCAAGTAGGGGTGCAGTATGACAGCGTGCAAAGAGGGCGTCGATAAAGGAGTTCCCACTTCCAAGCGATTGCGCACAATACACGTCGAGTGAATGCTCCACTGCACTCTCGCGATGCTACAGAGGCTCCCGCACCCACATTTGTCAAGTGCCGTCTCCCGACATGTTGATGTTTCTGACCCACAAGGACTTGATTCTCGCTCCACAAAATCCATCATCCCACCAACACGCGCCATCTACAACTCCTTAAGCATGCTTGCATTGCCTGTTCAGAGTGAAAATGAAAAAAGGAAAAAAAAGAGGAACTGTAGGGGGGAGATTGTTTGATGCATATGTCACGCCGGATGATAGCCCCGGGAAAAGCCACGCGTACGCGTTACCAGTCTTCGCTCCATTAACCTGGTGCATCTAAAGTTCAAACGCCATTCCTTCAAGAGGCGAAGTGCCATATTTGGCAGTCGGGTAACGTAGTTGCTTGACTCATGCATTTTTCGTTAAAACCAATCCGAGTTCAAAGACTGGAGAGTGGTTTCTTTTTCGCCTCTACTACCCTTGCTACAAACCCTATCTCCTGCTCGGCACTAATTTCGTCACAAAACACGTAAACAATGTCATCCCTATAAAGGGTTGAGCCTGTCGTGATTTCGCGTTTTTCGGGTACACACTGTTATCTCCGCATGTGCAGTCGAAAAAGGCACAAAACGAAGTGAAATCAGTGGATTACGCACGATAGTCATACAAGACAAAGCAAATCCGAGCGTTCCAGTGCATGGCAAAACAGAATAGGTGGCAATTTACAACCGATATCCTTCGTATATGGACAAATCGATAGCTTATTTCCTAATGACATCCCGCCAATAGATTGCCGCGCGTCACGAATTGTGCTGAAAAATGATGCGCTCGTTCTCTGTATTTAGGAGGTTGCTTAAGGACCCTTAAGAACTTTTGCGCTTATGTGCAACGCGCAATCTTCCTGTCGATGTAGTGCAGATTCCATTTCTACGGTCTAGTTTAACAATAAACACGCTTTTTACGTGAATGCGTAGTAAGCTTCAACACTTGAAACAACATGGCGAAATGTTGTAATTGTTGGAACTGGGAGAAGGTACAGCAGTGCGCATTCAGTGCGAAGACTACGGCTCTCGCTTAAATTTTGATTTATGAATCATTCGGCGCTCTTGGCTTATTCGTAAAAGACGAGAAAAGTGCACACACTAGATGCTGAATAAAACTAAAATATAGCGTTTGAGCGTTCTACAAAAACATTCCAAGTTGTAAGTTTCAGCAAATACGAAACTATGTGACCGTGGAAAGGAGGTGCTGGAGCGGAACTGAATGGCCGATTTTGGCGCGGGATGTAGCATAAAAACCTCGCTTCTCGCACACGACCCACTTTTGCGAACTTGTTTTTGCGGCGTATGTGGTTTCAGTTATTTCTCGTGAAGTTCGCCACTATAGGGTGTCGTGATCTGCATTCTTAAGGCTCCACTGCACATCCATCAGCGAAGTGCACTTACCATGTGCCCATCTTTCTGACTCGATGTCACCAACAGATTTGGCGCGCTCTGTCGCGAAAAGTGGTGCGGCAGACCCGCGGCCGCCTTCCTCGCCGTGAATATACATGCACTCGCAATTGAAGCTAAGAAAGTGCATCTGGGTGAAAGCGGACACGTTTATGGAGCTCTTATTCGGTAAAGTGGGTCCCATTTTCACGACGAACGCATTTGCTTTTTTTTTTTTTTTCATGGGCATAGACACCTCCAACAAAATGACATCTTGGCCCAAAAATATCCCCCTAATGTTCCGGCGCCCTCCACTAAGGCGTGCCTCAAAATCATATCGTGGTTTTGGCACATAATAGCCCAGATATTATTATTATTATTATTATTATTATTGCCACGCGCTATTCTTATTATTATTATTATTATTATTATTATTATTATTATTATTATTATTATTATTATTATTATTATTATTATTATTATTATTATTATTATCTTACGTTCGGTATGAACGTAAGAAAGAGAACTTATTCGAGGGGCTCGTTTGTTTGTGAGACACAACCAAATGAATTCAAGAGGCAGTTGGGCCAGGAAAAGTGTACGGGACGTTTACTGTTATCTTTAGCTGTAGTGTGCTAATTGTGACGTAAATTTAAGTGTATTGAAGTGGAAGAAAAATCGCCCTTTCGGTCGATGCGATCCGAACCCACAAGATTCTAATGACGCGTCTGGTGTTCTACCCGTTGAGCTGACGGAAGGCACTTCCGTTGTAGATCAGTTGGTAGATCGTCGGATTGTATTTCGTACTGTATCATGAGTGTACTACATGCCATTTCTATGGTACCGTAGTACCTGTAGGTACTACCATAACAGTGTCTAGGAAATAAAATATAACTAGTGCGCAGTATAACTAGTTTCGAAACATTCATATTTCATAGAGCATGTCCCACCTATTTAGTATAAACTAAACAGATACGAAGCTATAAGCGAATGATAGTGAAAAATAACGCAATTTATGACCGGAATACAATAAGTGTACATCTTGTTGCTCCTAAACACGGGCGGCGAAAATTGCGGAGTGCAGATTGCATCAGCGTTGACCTTATAAAATCTTCCATGACTCTAGGCTTTTGCGGAATGGGGATGTAACGTGCTGTCAGAAGGCCAAAAAATATCTCACAAGGTTAGAGGAGAATATTCAATATTTGCGAGGCCCACTTGTGGAATTATGTTCAATGGAGTGATATATTAGGCTACTTGGCGGCTCTTTATAGCACCTTCTTGTGCTAGCGACAATAACGAGGACGGAGAGGCGAACACTGCGAATGTCATCTGTTGTCGTCACCTTCTGTTCGGGTTGTTCTCTTGAGCGCCTGAAGAAACTATGAATGGTAGAGGCAGTTTGCAAGGAAACAACTAAGGAAGGGAAAATAGACAACCACCCGTTTGTAGCACGAAGCCACAAGGAAATCCGTACGGATTTCTCAGAAAGAAAATCTTCTTAGTTGCCGAAAAATTCGTCCTGGTCCGGGGTTCGAACCCGGGATTAACGCCTGTCCGGGGCGGTCGCTCTACCAATTGAGCTAACCAGGAAGCTAGCAATTCGCAGCGCGAGCGCGAATTCATCGACAACTCGAAGCCAGTGTTGTACACGTTCCTCTAAAGCAGGAACGAAAGCTCGTTCCTCGTTCCTTTACAATTTCGTAACGAGTTCCCTGTTACAAGTTCCTCAAATGCAAAAGGAACTCGTTACAGTTACATTTCCAAAATTGGAACGTGTCGTTACTTTAACGTTACAATTCACTTTTTTAATAAACATATGGTGTCGGATAATCCTGAGGCAAAATGAAGTGAGCAATTTAAAGCTCCCATCGAGCGACATATAATAAATGAATTTAATATTGCCGACAGCAAGTTATACATAAGTAAAGAAATCTAAATAAACGCTCCTTTGAGAAATCATTTCGAGAACACCGGCCTTACTACATACACGTAACTGCAGCTTTCGTGCTCGTCTATTCCAAGTCCAACACATGTGGCACTTTTCAACGTTGGTTTTCAAAGGCGCAGTCAGGATAGTGCTCTTAACATTTTCAAATAGAAATCTAACCAATGCGCCAATATAAATGAATTTCTTACACAGGAAATCGCATCGAAAAGGACAATACTTAGGCGTTAAAGGAGTGCTGATTCAATATTTCAGCGTGAGCAGAAACTAATGTTCAGGATACACATTTGCACCGTAATAATGTCCCCGGTTCACAGCCAGCGAACATATTTCTGTATATTTCATCCTCTGTTTTTCTATCGTTTGCTCTCTTTCTTGCATTTCGTTCTCTTATTTTTTTTTTCTGTTAAGCTTTCTTTATATATTTTTCGCTATCTGTCTCTGTGTCTCTCTGTGTTCGTTTCGGTGGCGTTCCATTTTTTTTTTCTGTCTCTATATACTCGTTTTCCCCTCCTCCTTTCGCTCCTCCTCACCATCACTTCTCCTTCCCATCCTCTTGATATACTGTATTATACAAAAAGATATGCTATACTGTTCTAGCGTGTGCGCATGTTGCAGAGAGACGCATAGCCAGTAATTTTCTCAACATCCTACTTCATTAGTATATGGTCACTAAGCTAAGAGATGTAGTATAAGAGCGAATGGAAAGTCAGCCATAATGGTATATTACATTGGTGAGGTGTTTATCCTCACCACCGTTCTAGTGTAGAATGAGAAATGGAAGTCATTTGATGTATTCGCTCTAGAGATGGATGTGAATTCTTCACTACTATGTGTTTGTCGTTGGGTCGCGATACAAGCAAAATGAACATATTAACAGGACTTGTTGCTGAGCTAGTTGGTTCCATACTTCAGGAAAAAACATTCACGGCGCAAAGAATACGGGGACAAAGTGAAGAAACGGACAGACATGGGCGCCAACTTCCAACTGTTTATTCTCCGAAACCACGCCGATTTATAAAGGTTGTCAAACAGGGTAATCTCGCTACAAAGATACACACATGGCAACACAAGCAAATAATCCTGAGCCACTAAACCAGTGTCTAGGCATGCGCCGGAAACCACACTGACCGAATTGTAAAAAACATGCCGGTGCACATAACACGTGTCAACACATATTTAGAGCAAAACACAGCAGCGCACAATCTAAACCTAACATCAAGAAAGGCTATCTTTCAAAAATGCCAGTTCGTTCTCGCTCAGATCTAGTGATGGGGCCACTGACGCACTGGCTCCCTGCCCTATTAATCAGGTATGCCTCAATCGTCTCCCTTTCTGTGCGGTGATCCCTTACGTTCACGGGCTTTCGCACAACATAAAGAAGATTGCTGCCAGTCATAGAGTACGCATTGTTTTTTCTGCTCCCTGCAAACTGGCCAGAATTTGCCCTTTGATGGCGAACAGACAGCCCACTGCTTGCACCAAGAAGCACGCCACGCGATACACTGAGTGTGCCATCAATGTAGTCTACAATATTCCCCTAAGCTGCGGTAGGGTGTACATCGGCCAAACGGGCCGATGTTTCAACGAACGTGCGAGGGAGCACCGCTTGGCGGTCAGCAGCAACACGGGCGGGCACTTGGCAGACCACTGCAAGCGCTGTGGTTGTGAGCCACGCTTCAGCCAAACTGCGTTTCTCAGGAGGGCAAATAACCGCACAGAAAGGGAGACGATTAAGGCATATCTGATTAATAGGGCAGGGAGCCAATGCGTCAGTGCCCCATCACTAGATCTGAGCGAGAACGAACTGGCATTTTTGAAAGATAGCCTTTCTTGATGTTAGGTTTAGATTGTGCGCTGCTGTTTTTTGCTCTAAATATGGGTTGACACGTGTTATGTGCACCGGCATGTTTTACTGCGAAAGCTGTTATGAGATCGCAACAAGGGTGCCGTAGTTGTCCGCCGCCCCCCGCCGCCGGTGTCCGTAACCGCTATCGCACGAAATAAGAAAAAAATCTTTAAGAAAAATGTTCAGGATGGAACGGGGTTCGAACCTGGGTCCGCTCCGTGCCAGCCCAGTGTTCTACCACTGAGCCATGCCTGTTTTTTTTTTTCTCTCTTACATGGTATTTATTACAAATGAGGTTCATGTATACACATAGCGTCCAAAAAACTTAAGGCTTCCTCCACAAATGTACAATAGGCATTACAAAACAAATTTCCCGCAACACCTTGTTCTAAAAGGGTATTTGAGCCATGCCTGTGCTCGAAAACCCGGCACACAAAAACCCTATACAAGCATTATGTCGAGAAGGAACCGCGTTAACATGCGCAATATAACGTGGCAGAAGAGTGAAACGACAACCAGGCGTCACAGAATGCCATTTGTGTAACCAGGCGTCACACAATATGAATTGCATTACGAGGGGGGTCGTTGAATGCTTCCAACCCATTACAAAGGGCTCAGCCATAATTCTTCGTCGTAATCAGCCACCGAGTCAATTAATGGAGTAGTCGGTACCTTGCAAGCGTACTTGTATTAGTAGCCCCAAGATAGATTGCAATGGGTTTTAGAAATGGTGCTCTCCCAGCTTTAGCTGTGACTGTGCTGCGCGTTCCGCGCAGGCCTGGCGGTTTCTTTACAATTCGGTCAGTGTGGTTTCCGGCGCATGCCTAGACACTGGTTTAGTGGCTCAGGATGATTTGCTTGTGTTGCCATGTGTGTATCTTTGTAGCGAGATTACCCTGTTTGACAGCCTTTATAAATCGGCGTGGTTTCGGAGAATAAACAGTTGGAAGTTGGCGCCCATGTCTGTCCGTTTCTTCACTTTGTCCCCGTATTCTTTGCGCCGTGAATGTTTTTTCCTGAAGAATGAACATATTAGTTCCCTGTTTGTATAAAAGTGCTTCAAAGTTCCGTGCCTATACTGTACAAATACGATGAAAAAAAAAAAAGCTAGATAGCCGAGGGGTTACGATACTCGCCTTCAGATCGTGGATAGGCGGTGTCGAATCTCGCCTCGCCGAAAACTTTTTGCAGCCAAGAATTTATCTCTTTCTGTATATCCCTTCCGCTCGCTCTCTCTGTACTCGTTCTCTCGCCCATCAGAGTTATTGCATCCCGCACCTGAGAAATCAGCGCCCCTGCTCTGGGAGAGAAGCAGAAGAGGATGGCGATGACGAGGAGAGTGCGTACCAGTTTATGTTGATGATAATTGTCTTTCTACGACATACGGAAATCTCTAGCATAACCTAATAAGCCCTTTCTTTTCACTTTATAGCACTTACCAATAAGCTGCCTAAGCTTGTCAATAGATACCGTTAACTGAAACATTAGAGTGTAGAAAATCAACGGTTCCTCCCGAACGTGGTCAGTCTCGGCGTTTTTCGCTTCCCTGCGCCGCCGGCGGGCGCTTTGATGTAACAGCCAGGATGCATCGTAGTCACGTGATTGGCGAGCGCTACATTTTCGCGCCTCTGTTCTGCATGATGTGCTGCGTGCGTGCGCCTGTTGAATGACATGGAACGTTTACAGAAGGAACGCCGTTCCCTCTACCGTTCCTGCTTAAACGTAACGAGTTACCGTTACAGTTCCACCGATCCTGAATGGAACGGTGGCGTTCCTCCGTTCCTGCCCAAAGGAACTAGTTCCAGGAACGTCGTTCCTTGGAACGCCGTTCCGTACAACACTGCGAGTCGAAGCACATGGACACAAGTAATGCAAATGAGTTCTGCGGAATCCCGCAAGGTGGCGGAAGGGTTAAGGAAGGGAAAATAGACAACCACCCGTTTGTAGCACGAAGTCACAAGGAAATCCGTACGGATTTCCTTGTGGCTGTACCTTGCGACTGTAGCTTGCGACACTGTACCTTGCGACAGCGCCAACAGTGAAACTATAAGGAGGAATTAACTAATGCATCTAGGTGGGGCCCTGCGGCACAAACTGAGCGTGTCATTTTCGCCGCTTCTTCTGGTACTGTTGGATGCACCAATGTCGATGCGCAAGTGGCAACACCGAAAACGAAGCTGATATAATTTTATCTAACCGAATAAACTATACTCACGAGCAACTTCTTGGCAATGGAGGAAAAGCAGCGGGGGCGAAGCTTCTGCACAGGTACTCCTTCGCCAAGTAGCCCGGTTTGGCGCGCGTTTCGTAGCACTGCGGAAAGTGATGGCTGCACGGCATAAGCGTTGCATAGCATTCGATTTGCATGTTTAGACGACCATTTATGGTTATAGTTCATCGCAAGTTTCTTAGGCGAGTAGACGGGAGAGCCAGAATGAGACCAACGCTCACCTTAAAGACGTCACTTAGCGTTTCAGGTACGCGTAAAAGGCGGAGAGAGAGGAACTTTATTTAAGGGAAAAGGGAAAGGGGGGATCATGGAGATTCTATGGTTGAGTCCCTACGTCCAGGGCTCCACGGGCCTCAGTCGCCCGCCGGACTTGATCCAGGAGCGCGAGCTGCACTCCCAGGTCCGAGCTGGCGAGTTGCGACTCCCACTGCTCCATACTATGGTTTACCTAGAAAATTGGCTAAGTCGCTTGGTTTATCATCGCACCTCCACGAGGTGTGGTAGGGAGTCGGCCTACCATTTCTCATCACGTGCCCCAGCGCGAAATGACGAAGCCTAAATTTATGCAGATATAAATGTCTCCCTTGAGTTTGCTGCGTCCTCTCTCAAAGAGCTTCTTGTAGAAATAACGTTTTTTTTTAATTCAGCCATAGAAAACATGGGTACAATTGTCGGACCCCATTCATTAACGGCAGCACTCGCGCAACTTGACTCTTTTTCCCTGGCTTCATTGCAAAAAAAATGTTTTCCGCAAGTATACTTTGATTTCGGACAGCACCGACACAAATCGGCTTTTTTTTTCTCTCTTTTTTTTTTTCGTTACGAGGAAAGCGATGTTTCGTCATGTGGCAGTGACGACAAACGCCATGCATTTTTTATTTGCTCGACGGGACAAGCAGCATGCAATATTCATATGGTGGTAGCTAGGCCATACTACTGAGTGCCCAAAACTACAGCCCCACCTTCACACTTTCTCAGAAACAAATGATTTCTGTTTGTCAATGACGTGTTTTCAAAACAACGGACACGACACTAGCTGCGCTGTGCAAGTGGTGGGAATAAAGCCCCTCAACCTTCGAGAAAGTACCGCCATCTGCTCTCTCCTACACCGTCTCTTCTTCTAAAACACTTGTTTCTTTTTTTTTCTTTTTTTTTTCTTTTTTTTTTTTTTTTTTTTTGCTGCCGTGAGAAAGTTGGCAGGGCTCTTGAGCGAGGACGGTACAAAGGCGTCTAAACTGTCCCGGCTGACGTCGCTGGGCTGATGTCGTCGTCTATTCGCAGGGCCGTCTCACTCGTGGTGCTGTTAGAATCCTCGTAGATGGAGGCTTCGTCGTCTTGGGACGGAGTCTCCTCGATGACAGGATGACTTACGGGAGATTTGGCATCCTTGTGGTGAGCGTCAGATATCATGTCGCCATCTGTGACGCGTTCGTCAAGAGGCGCTTTGTCTGGCGAGGGCTCGACCTGCGATTCCGTGGGAATGACCGCTCGATGCGGGGCACTGGATGGATCCTAGGGGCCTGGAGGGATTGCCGGGTCCGGGCTGGCCGGGGACGCAGAGGGCGTTTGGTGTGGCGTCGCAATTTGCACAGCTTGGTCTTGGCAGGTGACCGCGGCTGGCGTCGACGAACCGTCGCACTTGTTCTTAGACGGCTTTCCTGGTTGAAGTGGCGGGAAATTCTTGGACACCGCCTCCGAGTAGGACTGCCTGATGGTGCAGGCGACGGTTGCATGCGGGTCACCACAGCGGTGGCACGCTACGAACAGCCCTTCCCATCGTGGCCATAAACACCGCACCTTCCACAAAACGGAGCTGTGCAATTCATACGGAAGTGGCCACTGTCTCCACATCGACGGCACACCCGCTGGATCCCTTTATAGTCAAGTTACACGATGGCCTGCGACTTTGAGGTAGTTTGGGCACAGGTGACGCGGTCTTCATTTCCATTCGGACGTATCGCGTCCCAGTGCTCACGGTTGGGCGCGACCCCGTGAGTCCTCTGCTGATGTGCAACACCTTCCCGTAGGGGGGACAATGCTTACGCGAGGACCTCGCTGGGACGCGGCACGGCAGGAACAGGACGGCGACTTGAGTGACTTGGGGTCCCTGGGGCATGACGGCAACGCGCTCTCCTCGGATAATGAGGTGCGACCCGTCTACGATTTGAGCCAGGGCGGCTTCGCTGTTGACGGTGACTTGATAATTTCGGCCCCCGAAGTGCTGGACACAGTACACGTCTTCAATTCCTACTATTGAAGACGTCGCGCCCACGACGTCTTCGGGACTAGTCCCCTCAGGGACGACAACGTCGAAGCACCTTATTGGCGAGGTTTGTCCGGTGTTCGTTGTCACGGCTACATTATATGGGGCAACGCTCGGGAACGCTCGGGGAAACGTACGATATGTGAGGCACAAAAAAAATGTTTAATAATAAACTAATATCAATCATAATTGTGACAGAACAATATAAAACACCTACAAGCGCAAACCCTCATACTAGTCGGCGACTTCAACGTAGACATTATGGACTGTTACGTCTGTACAGCCGCTTGTGGCTGCCGACGATTTATTTAACTAAGGAAACATTAACAAGTTAGCAGGCGTAGCTCAGGCGTTGGAGTTACGACAAGCCAGCGTTCCACGCAAGACTCGCGCTCGTGCCACGGTGCCAGTGCATTCGCGCGCGCACTTCGTTGTTGTCGTCTTCTAAGGCGACATGTCATGGATCTTAGGACCTATCTTTGTCGTCGACTCTTCATGCCACTTTATGTCACTTTGTCACTCGATTTACATTATATGGGGCAACGCTCGGGTAACATGCGAGACACAAAAAAAGGTTTAACAATAAACTAATGTCAATCATAATTGTGACAGAACAATATAAAACACCTACAAGCACAAACCCTTTATACTAGTCGGCGACTTCAACGTAGACATTATGGACCTAAGGACGTAGCATCGCCCACTCGTCATGATTCACTTCGTGGAGAAGCGTGGATTTTTCTTAACCTCCTTGGGTATGCCCGTGTCACTTGGGCGCACGTAACATACGTTTCGGCCATCGCATGTGTGTACATAACTTTTTAACACAAAAATGTTTTATGCCGGGGTCCACCAAGGTTTGAGTGACGTATTTTCATCACGGAAATGACGTTGAAAAAATACACATGATCAGAAGACGAAGAAAAAAAACTTCCCCCATCTCCCGCTAAAGGGAACCATGTGTGGATGCGAAGCAGCGGGGAGATGGTTAGCTTGAGCGGGAGAAACGTCGCCGCTCTCGTTTCGCGGCAGCGGCCCGGGCGCTTATCGCGGCGCTGCACAGGAGAGAGAATGAGGCGCGCTCCGTCTTTTGCATACCGCGGAACTACTCAGCGGAGTATGCAGCTGTCGCACCACTTGTCATGCGCGCCGCTCCGTAGAGGATTCCTAGAGGAGAGATCGGGGGGCAACCGTAGGAGAGGAGAGAGAGGGGACGCGCATGCGCTGTGGGGATGCGGGCTCCGTAGAGTAAAGGATTCCCAGAGTAGAGAAAAGGGGGTGAACGTAGGAGAGAGGACGCGCGTGCTCTGTGGGGATGTAGGACGCGGGCGCCGCTCCGTAGAGTAGAGGATTCCTAGAGTAGAGAAAGGGGGTGAGCGTAGGAGAGGACGCACATGCGCTGTGGTGGTGTGGGACGCGGGAAGGAGGGACGGACTAAGCCACCCCCCAAACTCATGCAAGCAAGATCAAAGAATGGAGACAACCTGGGCGACAGACACCACCTGCCTAGCCATTGCTAAGCAGCCTCTCTGTGCTCTCGGCCATGACTCCGGTGACTGTAGTGGTGGTTGACGGCCTTATATTGTACTACAGTGTTCTGGTTCGCATAGTAGGTACTTCCCTACTTCATGAAAGTGGCCGGACGCGGGACGCGGGAAGGACGCGGGACGCGGGAGGGACGGACATAGCCCCGAGCATAAGATGCTTCGCATCTAAAAAGTACTGGCAACGGGAGTCGAACCTGCGACCTCTTGGTCCGCGACAAGAGATGCCGGGCGCACTATCCACTGCGCCACGGTCACATTCCGGTCAAAAATCCCAGCAGATGGGGTCTGCTGGACCTGCAAGATATCTTGCTGGAGTTAAACAATTTTTACCGGCAATGTCCCGGTACGCGCAGGTCTTTGCATGAAGTTCGACAATTCCTGCTGGTAACCTTCCAGTACCAGCACGTCTCTGGACCCACGTTCTGCAGTTTGTACTGGCAACGTTCAGTGACCAGCAGGTCTTTGCATGATGTTCGAATATTGATTGCTACGGGGAACCGCTTACGGGAGCAGTTTTCTTGCGGGAAGCATGGCCTGTTGGCGAGTTGCCTTCAAGACAGCCCGGTCAACCGGCAGCCACAAAGTTGGCCCCTGCGGGCATTTGGATATCGCGCCTGTTTGAGCATACATTTAACAGTGCTATGACTTATCTCTCACGCTTCCATCTTTGGTATGATTCTGCTCACATTGTGATCCGCGCAAACGTATGTGTGACCTAAATGATTAGGTCATCCACCGCGTGATAAGGAAAACTCCGTGTGGCAATCGGCTCTGCGCTCTTAATTCGTTTGCATCATGCAAACACCGCCACATATAAAGATATACATACTTATATTTTTTACGTCGTCATCGAGGTTATTTCGCATTGAAGTTCACGAAGCCCGCGGCGCTTCGAAAACGTCGCTTCAGAGGAAAAGCCTGTCGTGCGAACAATGTCGCACCACTCTGCATGGTGACTTCGCTTGCCGACCGAGCGTGCCGCTGCAATCGGCGGCGCTAAATATTGTGAGCATTTACGGGCCACAACAATGATACCACTATGAAGCTCTCCGAAGGGACCTACAGAGGTTAGCCATGTGTGCAGCCATTAAATGCGAAGCATTTCTTTGCGAACTTTGGCGACTTTGAGCGTATCTATCTATCTATCTATCTATCTATCTATCTATCTATCTATCTATCTATCTATCTATCTATCTATCTATCTATCTATCTATCTATCTATCTATCTATCTATCTATCTATCTATCTATCTATCTAGCCGCCTAAGACTTTGCGCTCTCCTGGCCAAATCATTAATGGGATTTATACCAAAATTGGTATGGCATAACATGACTGTATGACAAACATGAATAACTGGTCATATCATGAAAATCAGGACTAACTTGTCATGAAAAGTATGATCTACATGCCATGGCCATAGTGCTCCTGAGGCCGTTTTCTTAACTTGATATATCCAAAAATAGGTACGATGAGACATTTCTGCATGAATAACGTAAATGACAGGTGGTAATATGAAAATCATGACCTGCATGTCATGTACAACATGATTTACATGCCACACTCATGGCGCGCTGACTACCGTTTCGCTAGTTTGATCTACACAAAATTTTGTATTGCGTGACGTGACTGCATGACGAACATAAATGCCAAGTGGTCATATGGAAATCATGACATGTCGTGTGCAACATAACTTGCATGCCACACTCATGACAGTCTCGTGACCGTTTCGCTAGCTTGATATACACCAAATTTGGTATAGAGTGACGCGACTGTATGACGAGCATAAATAACAAGTGGTAATATGGAAATCGTGATAAGTAATATGCAACATGACTTGCATGCTACGCTCATGGTACTCCCGTGGCCGCTTCGCTAGCTTCATCATCAGCCTGTCTACGCCCACTGCAGGGCAAAGGCCTCTCACATGTTTCGCCAATCAACCCGGTCCTGCGCTTTCTGCTGCCACGTTATACCTGCAAACTTCTTAATCTCATCTACCCACCTAATTTTCTGTCTCCCCCCTCACGCGTGTGCCATCTCTTGGAATCCAGTCAGTTACCCTTAATGACCAGCGGTTATCCTGCCGACGTGCTACGTGCCCGGCCCATATCCATTTCTTCATCTTGATTTCAACTATGATATCTTTAACCCCCGTTTGTTCCCTCACCCACTCTGCTCTCTTCCTGTCTCTTAAGGTTACACCTATCATTTTCCTTTCCATCGCTCGCTGCGTCGCCCTCAGTTTAAGTTGAACCCTCTTCGTAAGTCTCCAGGTTTCTGCTCCGTAGGTAAGTACCGGTAAGATGCAGCTGTTATATACCTTCCTCTTGAGGGATATTGGCAGACTACCATTCATGATTTGATAATGCTTGCCGAATGAGCACCATCCCATCCTTATTCTTCTAGTTATTTCACTCTCATGGTTCGGCTCCGCGGTAACTACCTGTCCTAAGTAGACGTACTCCTTTTACAACTTCCAGTGTCTCGCCACTTATCGCAAAGCGCTGTTCTCTGCCAAGATTGTTCCACATTACTTTAGTTGTATGCATATTAATTTTCAGACCTACTCTTCTACTTTCGGTATCCAGTTCAGTAATCATAAGCTGTAATTCGTCTCCCGCGTTACTCATCAATGCAATGTCATCAGCGAATCGCAGGTTACTGAGATACTCTCCATTAACTCTTATCCCTAACTCATCCCAATCTAGGGCCCTGAAAACCTCCTGTAAACACGCGGTGAATAGCATTGGAGAGATCGTGTCTCCCTGCCGTACGCCCTTCTTTATTGGGATTCTGTCGCTTTCTTTATGGAGGACTATAGTGGCTGTGGATCCGCTGTAGATTTCTTCCATTATGTTTATATAGGCTTCAAAGCTTGGGATTTAAGAGCGCGATGACTTCAACACTTCATTTGTGTTAATGTGCTGAGTGGACGCTACGTGGTGTTGCAGTTTCACGAATCGTCCGGTGGTGATTTTCCCAAACTATTTGCGCGAGATTATAGTAAGCCAGGCACAAAACAGGGGAATTCGATTATCCGGGCACAAGCGCTCACGTTTCGATCCAATCCAAGCCGTCCGGAGACCCTTTTGTGTCCGTTCTATGGACCGAACGGGGCCTCCGCCCATTCTGTGCCCGTTATGTGGCTATTTTCACGTCTAGACCGAACGAGCTTCGACCAATCCCATGCGGCTCCCTCTCGTCCTGTCGGTCTGTCCCCCCTCCTCTGTGACAGAACACTTACAAACTCACCCGCCCCCCCTCCGCCCCTCTCGAAACACGGAAAATGCCAGAACAAAATAACGCTCTCGTTTTTGGTATTTTCAGTACCTTTTTAGAGGCCCTTTCAAAGAGAATGTGTTCTACACGTTTGGTTTTCCGCATACACAGATAATCATGTTCAATGGCTTCCGTATGCACTTTTCTGCGGATGTTAGAGCAAGACGAACCGTACATTACGCATCATATGGCCCATCTACGCATCATATGGTCCATCTGCTTCCGATATAATTTCTCTCGCAAGTGGGGGAAAAATCGGCTATTCCTCGAGGCTTTAGCCCCAAGACGCGCGATAGAACTTTCATAGAATCTGTGTGTATTCGCGTGACTATGTTGCAGTGCTCGTATGCAAATCGTCGAAACATTTCCTTCATGACCAAATACGCCGATGTGATACGACGCGCGAAATGGCAGGACATTTCCCGGCAGCACCCTTTGCCCATATGTCGAAATACGTGCATATAGGAACAGCCTCGCACCATTCTCCCATCGCCATATTTCTCTTAGTGCGATGCGTGTAATGTTTGACATTCGTTTTTATTCTTTTTTTATTGTTTTTTTTTGTTAATGCCTCCATTTGTAAGCAATGTGCTCTTGAATGCTACAGAAAGCATTCCGTACGCCTAAGACATCACCGTTGAAGCTTAAAATGCCATATATTACGTTCCATATAAGCACTTTTGGTATCCATGGTTGGTGCACTTAAGCACTCGAGCCGCCATTTGGACATGCGTCATAAAAGTCGGCTGCGTACGCGGCTGGTGACTCCAAGCACTTCTCGTCGCTACGACGCCAAAGTGCAGCTCTCTGCCTTCGCTGTGCATGGCGCAAAGCGAGCTTGAGTATCCGCTTTCGTCTTGCGTTCCGAGCGAGTTGCCAGAAGAAGGATCCGACACACGTCGCTGTGATGCGCCCCTTATGCAAAACATTTCAACTTTTCTCAAAGAAAAAAGCCGGTGGACCCAATCGTTAGACAGCGGCCGAACTTGTCAAATGCCTTGTAGCGTCAAATTTTAGGCCATCAAGGCCATTCGTCTTCCTCTCTTTCCATTCTGTAGATGAATTGCGTACGCTTGCGTAGAAGTGAAAGCGGTCCATTTGCGAGAGGCTTCCGAGACATTTCGAAAACAACGGACGTGCATCCGTTTGCTGCAATTTCGCCGAAAGCCGTAAATCGACGACACTTGCAATCGACGGGACGGAACGGGCAGGCTGTTTCATTCTTCTTTCAGCTGTCGGAGTATTTTTACGGCCGATTGCTCATAAACAAATTTTCAACGCTGCGTGTGACCTGCGAATTCAACATGCATGCCAACTATCAGGTTGCTGAATATGTGCACTAACATTTTTTCTTGAAACTACCACAGAGTCCTGCCAAAGTCATGTCCGAGTCCTGCCCAGTCACGGCCACACAATCGTGCCCAACAAACTTCAAGAGACGCTCAGTGACTATTTGTGAGGCGTCTATGTTGAGTGCCTTCGTGTTTTACTGATGCACGCAGCATTTCATTTCGCGGTACTCGTGCCTTGGCTTTTTTCGCAATGTACTCTTGTCAAAGGACAAGGACAGATATAGCCAGCGTCTTTTAACCGCAGTCTTCCAGGCTGCGGAAGCCTGTCGTGCATCCTCTCCTATTCTGCAATGCAAGGAGTTAATGCTCGTCTACATAC
>JALIZH010022586.1:0-83253 GCA_030522465.1 Rhipicephalus appendiculatus
ATGTAGTGACAAAACAAGCAATCCAACCAGAACTTGCACGCAGGCTTTTCATTAAAACAAATCATTGCAGTTGATGTTACGTTTGGCTCCATGGACAAATGCTGTCGTCCAAGGGTTTAGGGAAATTCTGAAATCCCATTCGATAGACATCATATGTGAACATTTTAAATGCGAAGCATTTCTTAGCGAACTTCGGCGAAATTGAGCGGATCTATCTATCTAGACGCCTACGACTTTGTGCTCTCCTGGCCGTATCGTTAATGGGATTTATACCAAAATTGGTATGGCATAACATGACTGTATGACAAACATGAATGACTGGTCATATCATGAAAATCATGACTAACTTGTCATGAAAAGTATGATATTCACGCCATGGCCATAGTGCTCCCGAGGCCGTTTTCCTAAATTGATATATCCAAAAATTGGTACGATGAGACATTTCTGCATGACCAACATTAATGACAGGTGGTAATATGAAAATCATGACCTGCATGTCATGTACGACATCATTTACATGCCACGCTCATGGCGCGCTGACGGCCGTTTCTCTAGCTTGATATACACCAAATTTCGTATTGTGTGACGTGACTGTATGACGAACATAAATGCCAAGTGATCATATTGAAATGACATGTCATGTGCAACATGACTTGCATGCTACGCTCATGGTACTCCCGTGGCCGCTTCTCTAGCTTGATATACACCAAATTTGGTATTGAGGGACGTAACTGTATGACCAGCCTAAATTACAAGTGGTAATATGGAAATCATGACGTCATGTCCAACATGACATGCATGCCAGGCTCATGGACACTCTCGGGGCCGTTTCGCTAGCTTGATATACACCAAATTTTTAAGGCGAAAAGCCTTTAATGTCTCATGCTCACATCCGTCTGTACGGTCGTCCGTCCGTCCGTCCGTCCATCCAGCCGTGCCCTGGCACGGTGCCAGGCTGGCGCCGGGGCGCGCACACCGACGCCGGTCGCGTTGGAGTCAACAGCACTCGCGCTTTGCTTACGTAGCGTCGCTTTGACCAGCGTCTCTAACCATGCAAGGAGGGAGACGCGCGCATCACGTTCCATTCTGACCGACCCCGTCTCCGCGAACGCAGGCGTTTGAGGAACACACTTTACAATTGACAAAGTGTCCGTCAATTTAAACGCTGGAACGCGGATGGCGTCTGCACGATGCGCAAAGCGCGAGAATACGAACACATGCGAAACGGAGGCGGATTGGTCTCGCGTCCCGCTGCGATTCGAGGTAAAAAAAATTAAGCGAATGTAAGTAAGTGGCAGGTGGTAACATGAAAATCTTGGCATGCATGTCATCTACAATGCCATTTACATGACACGCTCATGGTGCGCTTGCGTCCAGTTCGCTAGCTTGATATACACCAAAATTTGTATTGCGCGACGTGACTGTATGACGAACACAAATGAGAGGTCCTAACATGTAAATAATGCATATTATACTCCATCTCACAAGCTGGTTGCAGCACTGTGGAAGCTGCGGGGTGCACGGTGGCGGTATCCCGGCGCACTGCAAAATAGTACGCTCATTGAGCGTGTATTTTTGTTGGTCTAATAAGTACAATAAGTGCTTTTGTACATGCTCCTATAATTTGAAACCAACTAGAAGTCCTTCGCTGTGATTATTTTGAGGATCTCCACTTTAGTATGGCAATTTGTTTTTTTTACTTTTTGCCAACGTCATCGAATAAATAGTTCCCCGCACATTCACAGATTATGTTGAAAGTATGCCAGAAATCTATTCACTGATTGAGCACTGATTGAATAGCATTCTTGAAAAAGCAATGATATCTTTATTGCATGCGGGCAAACAAACGCAGGTCAAAAACGCGATGCGGAGGCTCTAAAAACGTGGTGCGCCGTCCTTGGCAAACATGGCTTCCGCCAGTGTAGTAGCGTCTATACTCCATCTCACAACTATCTTGCAGCACTGCCAAAGCTACGAGGCGTACACAGGCAGTATCCATGCGCAGCACATAATATAGTTCCGGGCGTAATTGTTTCATTGTCAACAAGGTACAAAGGTTTTGACTGTGCTTCTTTCATGATGCGTTAAAGCGATAGATGTTACGTTAAGCCCTTCATGAATGCACTTCGCATTTTCTAAAATATTACAGGCGGGTAACCGTAATAGCCACCCTAACCGCGATGACGCACAGCAACATGGCAGCCCCCATACAACCCAGGCCGCCCGCTTCTATCCTAATTCGTGCTTCTTACTGGCTCTCTGCCCGGAGAGCAAGAAATAAGTGGTATAATCTTTCATCGCTTGGTCTCATCTAACGCTGAGGGCAAAGCATCAGGTATCTTTTTTCACTATTATTTAGATCGCTCGTTTGTTTTGATGCTGCTAGGACTACCAAGGCAGTACCTAGCGGTAAAAGTGGTTTGATGGCAACTGAACAGATGGCACCACAACATTAGCGCCGGTGATGCGTTGACGATGCGAAACACCCTGAATGTGAATAATGTTTTCTGTGCCAATAATTTGCTGTTCCACTCAAAAATGTTGCATGATTGCTGCTGAAAGTGCGTCGACCATGCTGTAAAAAAAGAGCTTGGTGAAAACGCTGGTATGAACGCTGTTATAAAAAGAACCACGTTCCTCACAAACGCCAGCGAACACGCCCTGTACAAATGGTTTTCCGAACACGAAGAAACGGAGAGGTGGCGTTCCCGCAGAGGTTTTTGCATTTTGTAATAACTACAGGGGGGCAAGTATCGACAAGGTAGGCGAGCCGACGCCAAAGAGACAACGAGCAGACGACGCGACGCGGATGAACACGTCGTGAGTGGGCTTTCGCCTTTCCTATTGGCTAACAAGCCCTGCAGCTTCCACAGTGCTGCAAGGTACTTCTGAGATGGAGTATAGTTCATGCCGTTCTTCGCAAGTTCAATTTTATCCCAAAGAGGCGAAGACGCTAGCGTTAAATGTCCTAGAAACGCTTCGGAATGAGTGCGGAGAAGGAGCCAGCATGAATTTTCTCGTTAAGAGGACTGCACAACTAACAAAGGAGAGCGAGCGGACGCTGTACGAGTGGGCCTTTGAGAAAGAAAAGGCGGGCAGAGTGTTGGGACCGAAGAAGCGTTGTGGTGGGAAAGGACGCCAGCGCAAAGAGAAACTGGACAACTTTGACCTGGGAGTGCTGCGAAGAACTGTGCGAAGAACTGTGCGTGAAAAACAAACCTGCTGGTACAATGAAGACGCATGCCGACAGTTTGGTTCTGTCCGTTTTATGCTGACTTTGTGTAGATCGTGGAAAAAAATCAGTGGTGGCATCACGTTATTTGTATAACTGTAAATGATAATTATTCACAATAACGCCTGCGATAAAGATCCCCATAGTGGTTTGGGTGTCTGAGCAGTCAAGCGTCACATAATTTGGGTAAGGCCAATGTTTTAGACATCTGCTTCAAGGGCGCTTGGTAGGTACAGACATTCAGAAATTATGCCACCACGCGTGCTTTTTTGGATTGCGCATTCTGGCATACGTAATCATGAAGAAATCCCGAGGGGTTAACCATAAACAGCATTGCTTTAAAACGACAAAATGCTCCGTAGAAACAGGCGACCTTCAGATGTTTTTATCGGATTCCGCGAGGAGCAATCGCAGTAGCGGACACCTTCTAAATACACAAACGAACAAACCCACTTCCTGAACACTGCGGTGTAGTGCATTTGGTATCAGGCAGGTTAACGTTTAAAAAAAAGTTAAAAAATAATTTCTGTTCACCCGACCGGATTCAAACTTTGGACCACTGAGATGTGAACAATCTCGTGGTGCGGGCACTCAACCGATCAGGCCACAGCTGAAAATGTGCGCGGATTAATACAACACGGAGGAACTCGCCTTCGTGATTGGTTGAAATCGGCCTAGCCTTCGTAGTGCTGCAACCAGCTTGTGAGATGGAGTATATGTACAGCATGATTTGCTCCTTGCTGTCTGCTTCGCATTACATCGATTCCCACAGTGCGTGGAATCTGCCGGTTTTCTGGCATACCCGCCTTCAACGTCTGGACCCGTCAATTCAAGGTAAAAATTCCATTCGGACTATTCCAACCCGAAACAACAGTCCTCTGCCGCCTATGGCTTGAAGTGTCATTCACGAACACCTTTGCTTACCGAATCGGAATAGTAAACTGTGCTGTCTCTGTGACTGAGGCAGCGAGGAATCCATTTCACACGTCCTTTGTCATTGTCCTCACTAGAGCTCTAAGAGATAACAGCTCTCAGGAATGTTAGGCTACCTCGATGACCAGCCGCTTCTGGAACAATCAATTTTAGAGGGCCGGAACGATCGAGCTTCCAACAAGAAAACGACGATCTCGATGTTAAACAACATACCGGGTTCATGAAACGTAGTTGTAGGTATGACCACAAGCGAAACTGCATCACTTGATGGGAAGCCTTAGACGAATCGATCCTCGAGCTAGTAAAGAACTCGCCTGCTATATCATTTAGTGAACACTCAACCATGCTAGGCTCACCTGGTGACCACAATGAAAAAAAAAAGTCAGCATTTTTTTTTTCAGGGGAAACACATGAAAATGACAAATTTGGCGTCTTACTGCTACTTTCCCTGTATGAAACTGTGGTGGAAATTTTATGACAAGAAGAAAAGTATACAGACCTTGGTATTAGCTATTTAGACAAGCTGCTATCCCATGCTTTGGAATGAATAAGGACAGGACTTTCTTTTCACAAGGACATCTCTGGTCTATCGTATAGCGCGCCTTGAACACGACAACAGCCGAAAGAAAACAAACTTAACATTTAACATTCAAACCCGAAGGAAGTAGCGCTATTTCTGATATATTGGCCAAAGAATAACATATCGCGCTGTTCGAAAGTGTATACGAAGAGCTCGCGGACTTAGACAGGCAAACAAAATGAATAATAGATGGCTGCGTAGTACCTAGGTTACCCAAGCGTGCCGAGGGATTGTTCAATTTTCGGCAGAAGAAAGCGTTAACTTAGTTCCGCAAAATTATAAGTTTGTCCATCTGCTACCTGTTGCGCTAAATATCCCCAGGCTAACTATTCACACTTCACAAATGCGAGCTGCGAAAGAAAGCATTAATTTAAATAATTGTTAGGATTTAAAGAACCAAAACTACGATATCATTATGAGTGACGGCGTAGTGAAGGACTGCGGAAATTTTGACCACCGGGGGTTCTCTAATGTCCACATAAATCTGAATACACGGGCCTCAAGCATTTAGTCTCCAGCGAAGATGCGGTCGCTGCGGCCATTCCCATTTGAACAACAACAACAACAACAAAAAAAGTAAAGTGGCATGTCTGCCAGTACTTCCGCGGGCAACTGTGAGGCCAAGTAAGTTATCACCTTCCATAATTCAAAAGCGAATGCGCCAAGTAAGCGCTACATAGAGTGCGCGAATGCCCTAAAGCCACGTCAGCGCTCCGGGATTTCTTTCCTTCTTCCCTTTACCGCAAGTGAAAGCAGCTGGATCGTAGAAGCTCAGACACACATACATTTTCACCGTTGGACCTGTGAGATAAGAGTGAAAAACGCGTGCCCTTCATGCACCGATAAAGTCGTCGAGGGCTGAAGCGAGCATTTCCACCACGCAATCGTTCCGTTTGACGTGTAGAGCTGAACAAGCCCGGTCCAGCGCCTGGCCGAACAAGGAAGGAAGGAAGAAAAACAAGAGAGAAGGCAGGGAGGTTAACCAGGCACATGCCCGGTTGGCTACCCTACGCTGGGGGAGAATGGGAAAGGGGATCATAAAGATAAGAGAGAGAAGAGCGAAGGGAAACAAGGATGCGTGAAGAACCAGTTTGCAGCGCGATATGTTCCAGACCAAAGAAAAGTGGAACTTTTGAATTTTTATTTATTTATAATTTTTTTCGCCTCAAGCTGAAGTTGTTGGCACCTAAAAAACGCCATCTGAAAAGTGCCGGTTTCATTGAAAGGCGATTATTTTAGGCCGCACATTTTCCACAACTGCATGCATTTCGACTACAGTTTCATTTATGTTTTTAGAGGCAGTTAGAAACGCACCCATAATAATGACCGGCAAGTGATTGGAAGCTTAGAAAATAATTTCTCGTACAGAAGCCCATGGAAAACAAGTTTTTTTTTATTACTACCTGTATAAGTCATACTTAGTTGAGATAAAATGAATGCTTGGGGGAGTGGGTACGGCATACTGTACTTCACCTGCGCTGTTTCCTGAGTCCGTCTTTTACTGGTCCTCTTGTCTTTCGCGCTGTATTTAATTCAGCTAGTTTAGATTCTAACTTACACGTAGCGTTCTATACCACCTCATTTCATACCGACTAATGAACAAGTAACGTTATATTTATTTGTTGGCTCCCACGATTATGATAGTCGTACGTGTTCCTTCAGGCGAAAGCTAACGTAATGAGCGCCCAAAATTTTTGACTGCGCACTATCCGACTGACAGCACTGTGATGAATGTAATAGCAGTCGATAATAGTTGACTGATTACCAAGATAACTTAAATTTCACGTAGTCCTCAAGCCGAGGGTAGTTTTTAGGGGATATACCAAGAGATCACATCAAATGAATATATCTAAAGCAACTATGTGGTCATAATTAAAACAAAAATGGCACGCAAGTATCCTTGGTACTTACTCTCATAATCAAAAGTCAAGCTTGCAAGGTTACGTACTGAAAAAAAAAAAGGGATTTACAGATATTACGCAATTTGTCAAGACGTGCCGCGAAGACATACAGGGCGAAAATTTATGAGGAGCCGCAAAATTCGCGCACAGAAAAAAAGAGTATCACTATGCATTTCTACTAACACGGTGCGCGTGGAAATAGCTTCCGGTCGTTTATCACTATTCCTCGCGATGTTCTTCAGCGCCACGTCTTCTCCACATCGCCAGTAGTACTTCTTCGCCCGGGTCCGCGTTAGGTGAGCGAATGCCTGGCGTGACATTACTCATAAGCGCCTGCGTTATACTCCCTTAGTTTCCAACCGTAGACGTTGACAAATGCTTAACGCGCGTGTTGCGGAGAAGTCCAGCGTATGGGCGCCACGCGGTCCAGCTGCTCTCGGCCTCTCGTCTCACATGAGTTGAAAGCCCGGCGTTTGCCAGCTTTTTCTTAGCACTGCCAGCCGTATGGTGACTTTTATTCTCCCCTATTTTTGAAGGGAGCATGCGTGACGTATGAGCCGATTCGGAAATTAATCTTACAACGGATGAGGAAGTGGTGAAAGCTGGAACGCCAGTTTCCCTTCCCTATTATTGGCCTCGAGGACATAGCGTGGCGCCACCTACGTCGTGACGTCATTCATAGGATGCCGGGGTATGTCGTCTGCTGGAACATCGCATGTCCTGCGCTTTTGACGCCACGCGTTTTTGTGGTGTGCACCGCGCGTGCGGGCCCCTTGTTATGACGCACATTTCTTAAAGGGCCCCTCACCACCCCGCGTTCAAAGACGAGGGAGTGGTTTTCCCCTCGCCTTCATGTCCCTTAGCACCGGCGATGTGTCCTCCTCGCTACTTATTTATTTCTTAAAAGCGCGTCAACAATGTCAGCACTAAGCGTCCGAGCCTATCAGGAAGCGGCGATAACAGCCGCACGCTGTTATCGACGCTTGCGCAGTTCTAAACACACAAAATGAGGTGAAATCAGTTGATCGCGCACGATAGTGATTCGAGACAAGGAAGAACGGATGGGCGGCTGCATGGCAAAGCAGTGCAGTAGACAATTCACGTCTGATCTTTCGCCTATATGGACCAATCTATAGCATGTACTATCGTGAGCAATATGAGCTCGAACACGCGAGCGCGTGGCGAAGAGCCTCGGAACACAGATAACGTGATACGTGGATGGCGCTGCCGAAATCGGAGGGGATAGGAGGAGCACTCTTCCGCTGACAATGGACAGCTTGCAAAATAGTTACGGCGCATGCGCGAGCAAGTTTATTTTCCACCAGATAACCTCGACCACAGACTGGCACGCAAACAATTTTTTCCATTCACCGTTTTGTCGTACCCGCGTGCCTTCAGTAAAAGCACAGTGAGCCTGGAAAGCAGTCTGTGCACGAGAGTTTTTGGTTGGAAAACAACCTTGCAGGAAAGCCGCCTTGCAGATTTTTGCAAATGGTCAATTGGCACTCCCGTTTCACTATAGCGGTGCTGCGAAACGGCAACTGATTGCGTGCCATCGGCCGTTAGCAATGATAACACGAAAGAAAAAAAATGCATGAAAAACAAAATAGGTGAAATATGCGTACCAGAATGCTCAGCCACTACCACTTCGCTATGATACAAGCATTGCCTGTGCATCCCGCCAGGCTACGTCACAGCCGATATCTCAGCAGCTACATTGCCTGATGGTTCATTGCGTGTGGTTGCGCGCCTTTATGTGAGCTCATATCACCGCTGGCACCAATTTGCAGCAAAGATATCGAGGCGGGAGTGTCGACAGCTAGCGGCAACGCGCCGCCCTTTCCACTTTGTTTCCGACGGTGGCCGCTGCGAATCAACCGATGTAGGGGTTCGAGGCTATTCGCCACGCGCTCGCGTGTTCGAGGTCATATTGCTCACGATAGAAC
The DNA here is from genome assembly GCA_030522465.1 of Rhipicephalus appendiculatus. NCBI lineage: Eukaryota > Metazoa > Arthropoda > Arachnida > Ixodida > Ixodidae > Rhipicephalus > Rhipicephalus appendiculatus. The sequence continues at coordinate 8,593 of JALIZH010022586.1, forward strand.
ACTATAGACGTCACGGGAATCACTGTTCTGCGTTACGAAGTGCGGAAGAAAGACGAGAAACGCCAGAAGAGAATATTGCGCTCGTTTTTTGTATTTTGAAAGGCTGGTGAGGGAGTGCTCGTGAGCATACGTCAGCACTTGCCGAGAGAGAGAAACAACATTATTGACGGCACAGCGTGGTCGTTGAATTTAGCTTGCCGGTGGTTCGAATGGTGGTGGCCAGTAGCTCGCCACGACCTTTTCGGCCCAGTTAACATCTTGGCTAAGGTGGCGTACGCGAAATACTCGTAACGAAAGTGCTTCCTGCGGACCCGCGACTTAGCGTTGGCGTCTTTTCCCATTTCCGGCTTTACCAGCCAAATGTCGCGCATTTCTTTGCATTTGGGGTAATAATGAAAACCTACAGGGGTATACTGTCGCGTACGCCTGGCACTGAGGCATCGAACAGTACTATCGCGCTCAGTATGAGCTACACCGCGGGAGCGCGTGGCCAAGCGCACAGTTGGGTGGTACAGTGGCGCCGATCGTGACCTATTTTCCAGTTATCAGGGGAGTGTTTAGCTGTTCATTTAAGTGCGCATCGCCTCCACTTGCTTTCACGCTCGCCCTGTTTTGTGCTGTCGATATCAGCTTCTAAAATGATAACTTCAAGGGTGAAAGCAAGCAAGCAATTGGGGGGCTATGCGCATTCGCCGGAACAACTAAACTCTCTCCCAATAACTCGAAAATATGCCATGATCGGCGCCACTATACAACCTTGCAATGCGCTCGGCCACGCGCTCGCGTGGTGTAGCTCATACTGAGCGCGATAGTACACCAACCAGCTGAAGCTGCCTGCAGTCCACCGCGGTGGTGTAACGGTTACGGTACTCAGCCGTTGACCCGAAGTTCGCGGGCTCGATCCCGGCCACGGCGGTCTCATTTCGATGGAGGCGAAATGCCAGAGGCCCATCTACTGTCCGATGACAGTGCACGTTAAGGAACACCAGGTGGTCAAAATTTCTGGCACCTTCAACTGTGGCGTCCCTCAATTATATCGTGGTTTTGGAACGTAAAACCCCAGATATTATATTATTATTAGAACCTGCTTGCACGCAACGTATCAACGCTTATACGGAGATAATATCTCCAGCTGGCCAAATTAAGCTTCACACGCTAACAAATGATTGCCGCTCACCGCGATTACAACCTAGCATCTCGTTGCAAAACTACTACACAGCAAGGCGAAAAGGAGCATCCTATCTGTGACGTCAAAACGATCGCAGCGCCGGCCTCTTTAGTGGAGGCCGGCGCTGCATCCTGGTCTAATTTGTCACGCTCTGAACTCAGCTCCTGGATGCTAAGCGTAAGCGCGAACGTGTTACCCTGTAAATTTCATTTTACCTTCTTGCTGCTGGATATATCCTTTAAAAGTTTTGCACACACGCGCGTGTGAGCTTGAGATGAAAGAAACTGCAGGAGACAGGCAGCATCCGCCGTTCACCAGCCAAGGTAGGTCGTGCTGCGTCTGGTCTTTGCGATAAAGCACGTAGCGCCTTTGGGTGGTGTTCTTTTCTTTTTGTTCACAGAGAAGAAAGCTTGTGCCTCACTACGTAAACAGCTATTGACCACACGTCAGAGGATCAGTATTTCCTCGTCTCGGAGATGATATATGCATTGTGTGAGGTGGCTGTATAGGCTGTGTTTAGCATGTGCTCGAGGCACAAGTTTTAACGCTTAAGCTTCACATCGACGCTGTAGTACGGTATGTTTTCACAAAGCAGCAACCGTGACGTTTGCAATAAACTTCTTTTTTTTTTTTTTTGGTGCGGATTATAGCATTTCTCGTTTATGTCAACGTTTACTGGGCACTGCTATCTTTAACAAACTTGAACTCTTGCTCTCTGCTCTCCTTGCGCAGTTGCGGATCAGTTTTACGCTTGAGCGTACGCTGTTTGCGTGTCTATTATCTGCGCATACGCAAATAAGTGCACAAAAGTGCCGGCAGTGTCTCCGTGCCTATCCTAACTGTCGTTCTTGTAGTTCGAACATTGTAACAGCAGTAAGCCCATGTACCGACTCTTGCTAGCTTTCTAAACTTCTTTTGCCCAGCGACGCACTTCTCTAGCGCAAATACCTTGTTTGCCACTCGCGCAACTCTTAAACTAAAATAACACTACCGGTAAATCGGCGGAATTAGTCTTCTTTGCTTAAGATTACCGACAACTTCTTGCCGGCCTCACGCCCTTTCTGCAGAGTAAGATGTAGTGGGGTCGAAGAACACCTGGCCACATTAGGCAGACCTATTCCACTACGTGTTTTCATTACTGCCTATTGGCAGAACTTAACCACCGTTCTCCCGGAGAATCCATGTTTGCCTGTGCACACGTGTAGTTTCTTTTTCGCATCCCTAATTCAAGCCGGGTAAAAAAACTGAAGAAATCAGAACTCGTAACAGAAGAGCAGAGAAGAAAAAATAAAGCGACGCAAGAACCTCGGTAAAGCATGTGCCTGGCTGCTGCCAGCAGCCGCTTTACCACCTCATGAATCACGGCGCCACATCAGCCTTCCACGCACGGCATCGCACCGTGCGGCCTCCGCAGACGGGCTAGCAGCCGTCGAGGGAACGTTTGTCATACTGCCCCAAGCGGTGACACCTTACCACTTGCGTAGAAACGTAGAATAGAAAGAAAGGAGACAAATATGTTCTGGAATATATACCGCTGCAAACTAAGATATCGCTGAAGAAAAGTTAATTTCTGGCAAACGCACATCTTAGCGCTCGACTGAGATACTTTCATAAAAATTTACACTAATATTTATTTTCTCGCTGAGCGTCGAAAACAGCGCGTTCAGTTTCGTGAGCAAGAGGCAAGAAGGTACACTAAAAGAAGAAAAAAAAATGCAAAAAGATGGCGTTTTAAGCAAAAGTATAGAATAAGTTAATGAAGTCTACGGAAAACGAGCGCCAAAGTTTTTAAGAAAGTGTGTAATCAAAACATATTCATGAAAATTAGGTTACCTCATTATTAATTGAGACTCTCAAATGAGTCCGTAGTTGATATAGTAGGAGTCTGTCCTAAAGAATGCGAACTGCTGGCTGAAATCCTTGAACAAATAATGGAATAATATAAACTTACGAAGTAAGAAAATCCTGTGCTCTTAGCATGATGTTAAATTTCTTTTTTTGTAAACTGTTTTTAGAGAAAAAAACAGCCTCAGTGGTCCATATCGGAGACGGCTTAACCTGACTTTTCCCAGTTCGAAGAGCCTGTGGGCATTGCCGGAGTCAGTTGTGCGATTTGATGAGGTGGCACCGTTTTGTTAGCGGACCAATACGATAGAGCAAGAGTATGCGAGGCGAAACGAGTGTTTTGTCTTTGGTTCGAATAACTTTGTAATTACTAGAAACTGACGCGAATTACAGCTTAAAGTCAACGAAAACATCGAAACAACCGGGGGGGCAAAAATACCGCTGTTTGACCCGGAAGGTGAAGCATTCTAAGCGACAACAAAGTACTAAATAATAGACGAATATCTTTAGCCTTATAGAACCTAGGAATTGCACATAACACTGTGATCAAGAAAGCATAGGGTCGCTGCTGCATGCATTAACATGTACAGTATATTGAACCTTAATATACTGTACTGTATAAAGGCGAACGCTACCGGTGACAGCGCTGACGTGGTGAAATGTGTGCTTCTTGCTTCTGATGACAGTGATGTACCTTGAAATCGCGGAATCTCCAACACTACAGGGGAGCAGGGGTAATACATGCATCAAGGTACCAGAGAGTTAAGCTTACCTTTAGACATATATTTTATATTTGCGTCGAAGACACGGTGTGCGGCGCGCGTATCCGGTCAACATCGCGAACAGGCCTACTCAAACACAGCAGGGCCGGAATAGGCGATGGTCTGTTGGAAACAGTTCATCGCCTAGTTGCAATGTTGGAAACAGTGCAACTAAGCCAAGGGTGTGTAACTTAGCCTGGGGAAGACCGTAACAAGTGTCCTAAAGCGAGACATTTTTACACCGAAGGAAAGAAGAAACAGCAAGACAGAAATCAGGGAGGTTAACAAGAAAAGCATCTAGTTGGCTACCCTACGCACGGGGAAGAGAAAAGGAGAATAGGCAGATGACAGAGAAGGGAGGGAGAGAAGGAAATGAGCGGTTAACTCGCTAGCACGTATGGGACGCCACCCCTATAGTCAAATGCGTCGGCAAAAGCTCGTCGCTGCATTAAAAACTACGAGAAAATGTACCAGCCGGCTGGCAGTGTCACTATGCTGTATCCAAAACCCATTAACAAATTAAAGATTTGTGAATAAGCTACTATTAACAGCCACAATTTAACAGAAACCATGAGAGAGGCCAGCAGTGCGAGGCACTGCGTTCATTCTTACCACTATAATTTCTTTATCGCGCTCTGATAACTTGGCTTTAGCACGTCGGTCCCACCGCAAGCTCGCCACCAGAGCAAAAAATTTATCTATCCGCCTCGCGATCTCTAAACGAATGCCGCAGGCACTAATCCACCGCATTGTTCACGAAGCAGAAAAAAACAGCTTCACTAACAGCCACTAGTAGTGTCGTGTGACCTATGTTGCTAAGAATGTCGTGAATATATGATTGTTGTACTCCACAGTGTCTAGGAAGTGAGTGCAGCGTGAATGGAAGTTCTCCAGCACGAGGCGCTTCGCAGCACCGCCATCTTGACTCAGTATAAGGCCACTTCTCGTTAAGACTCCCAACGTCATTATCATAATTACCACCCACTTGCGGCAATTGAAGACCAGTTTCGAAGCTCGGAGGTGGGAAAAATCACAGCATATCCACGGAGTGAATGATGATGAGTGGGCCGAAGCTCCGGAGGTTAAATTTGGTAAACCGTGAATCCTCCGTACATTTTTCCCACTCGATCATACAAAGACGTGACACAAACACGGGGGGTGGTGGGATTATATACAGTGCATGCAGAGAGAGAGAGAGAGAGAGAAAGGTTAAGTGAAAGGCAGGGAGGTTAACCTGAAGAATGGTTCATTATTCACATATGGGTGGATGATGTTTTGTTCAAGAGCTCTTTTATTATTTAACGGACCACAAGGTAGGGGTTCCCCTGATTTTAGTAGTGTATGACTTTAAGCTGAGGGGAACGTTTCCCTTTGAGTATATCTGCCTTGTGGTCCGTAAAGTATAAAGCCAGGGGTTCTTGAATTGGATGTAGTGTAAAGTTCAAGAAGGCAATGTCTATACAAGTTCCCCTGATAGCGGTGGGACGTTTGTAGTCATATGAAATGCACCGGAGAGGGTAACGGGACACGCTTATTCTTCATCGTCATCAGCGTCATCGTTATGATGCATAAAGGGTACATTCCATGTGCTGTGCCGTGATGGCAGCGTCATCGTCATCGCACAGGGGTGGCTACGACAACGACGCGGGACTAGCCTATGCCCTAAGAAGCTTCGCCCCTAAAACACAGCGGGTGAAGGGGGGACAGACACTACCATGCACTTCTCCCCCCATACCGCGGTTTCTTCAGTGTCCGGTGGCGGCCAGCGTTAGGCAGTGATTAGAGATGACGTAGCGCACTCAATGGAGATGCAGTTTTGTCTACATTCGCCTGCGGTGTAGCATTTTTCTTTGCTGTTCCAAGTTGTAGCGCTGATGTACTATAAATTGCGCTTTCATATTACATTACAACTCGACGTACATAGTTTGAAGTGACGTAAAGTGCAACAAGTTTTTGGTTCTGCACCCTAATTTGCATTAGGGTAAGGCGGGGAAAAACGCGACATTTTGGCTTTGCCGACCTCTATAGCTAATACAGAAAGCACTTTTCTTTGTTTCTATACTTCACCGATAGCTGCTGTCAGTTGTCTACCTTTTTATGTGTAAAAGTTGATGAGTGTTGACAGCGTTCGCGTGGGAAAAATTACGCGGCTGGTGTCAGTGTGTTCGTGACCCGTCAAAAAGGAGCGAAATTCTGCTCAGCCAAATTTTCGGATCCGTGTATGAAGCTACTCTGGCATCAGTACAACAACCTAAGTATTTATATCGTTACTTTATACTACTAGCTACATACCACCAAATTTTTAGTTCATTTGGTGCGCGGGGCCAAAGCGGAAATTTTTTTTGAATTTGGGCAGGTGAGGGGGGGGCAAAACGCGACAAAAAGGCATTATTAAGTGAACCATTTACTTACACTCATTATATATTATATTTTATTGTTTAGGAGGGTTCGGACGCACAAGAGAATATCATATAGAGCTTCCTGGGAGGAAAACGACATGAAAAAGCACTGATTGCTGTTCAGGACACTCACTCCATTCGCGCTGCATCGATGTTTTTCCGCGTTCCCAAGGATGCTCTCAAAAGGCGAACGCGAAATTGGAAGAATCTCCAAGTCAGGCCGTTCACAAACACGTCTCGGTATCGAGTTTTGATGACATTCCTCCAATACCAAATTAAAAAAAGAAGCACTAGACAATTCGAATCTAGCACAGTTTTAAATTCATCGCCTCACGAAGCCTGGATGACGAAGCTGAAAGCCACAAAACGCCCGTGCAGTTCTGCACCAAAACGGCAAAAGGAGGCGAAGAAGATGCGTCAGAACATATCTAGCGTCCAATCGTGGAATAATCCAATGAAGTGCAAGCTTTCAACAAAATACAACAATAGCACAAAGAAAGACTGGTGGTGTTTTATCTGCAACGAGTTTTGGAGCAAAACAGCACCGGATTCTGTCTGAATTCAATGCGTGGAGTGCAAGGACTGGGGTCATGAAGGCTGCGTGAGGGCCCACGGAGTTTAATATCAAGTGCTTCTACTGAAAAAACTGAAGGGTTAAATTTTTTTTTCACGCTGTCTCGTTTTGCCCCGCAGGTTCGGGCAAAATAATACATCTGGTGCATTTTTTATTTCTTTTTAAAATAAGTTTTTTGACAGTGGCAACATGGTCATATTTATGTAGCACGTACCTTGTACCCAAAGGAAAGTTTCTGCCTTCACGTTTAAGGGTAAAGAGTGAAATAAAAATAAATATTCACTATTTTCAAATTTTTTGTCTCAATTTGCCCCACCTTACCCTAATGACTTCGCGTCGTCCCTGCATCTTGGCGCATTTCTAAATGTGTGTTGGTGGTTGACCGCTTTCGCGTTTCATAGGGTGCCACACCAGAGGTGCGAGGCTCACGTGACTTAAGCGCGAAGACACACATGCGTCTTCCAGGAAACTCACGCGTTCGGCGCTCTGGCTCTAGATCTTCGCAATATTGTAGAAATAGAGTGAAAGAGAAATGGTGGAAAGGCAGGCAGGTTAACCAAACGCTGGCTTGGCTAGCTCAGCTTTACGTGGGGCGGGAGAAAGGAGGAATTATAGATAGAGAAGAAATAGCAATATGGAGAACTACAGGGCCGTCATTGCGTCTTTGTGCCGCAGATTTCGTCTTTCTAAAACCAGCACTAAAATTCATTTGTAATCTAGCGATGCGAAATAACACCGACGCTACGCTCGCGCCCTCAGGAACAGGTGAATACTTAGAGAAATTTACTGCTCCGCATACTTGAAAATCTTCGCCCGCTACCCTGCCTACCATTACATGTCGTCACATCGGATTCTTCAAGGGTGTCACGTAATCAAGACAGCTGTATTAAAATAGTCTGATGCAGCAAAATGAGCACACCGTACGATCTCACAACTGAGAAAATTGCACACGCTTTTCACTACTTCAGGCGTAAAAAACCATTTATTAACAGCAGCTCGAATTCTCATCACTTGTGCATTTCCAGTCAAAGCAACTTCCTTCAGTGCCTCAGACATAAGATATGTCATCGGCATGCTTTATTCATCTAAGAAAAATTCTACCATAATGCAGGACTTGTTCCAGGCCAAATTACTCAAGTTTTTGCTGCCATAACTCAGACCAACGAAGCGTTTTGCAAGTAGAAAATGGCGTATTTTATTCACAGAACTCCCCACGTGGGGTGAGATTGCAGCGTATGTTCAAGACATTTCATGCTGAGCGACAAATATGGTGGTTAAAAAAAAACGAATTTTTTCATGCGTTTGCCTTGATTTTGATCGGGGTGTAATTTATATTGTTTTTTGCTATTCATGTCTAATTTCGGAGGCAGCCTTCTAGTAGGCCTACCGTACGCAGCAGCTTTTATGCGGCTGGTAGGGTAAGGCTTGGGCAAAATGAGACACGGGGCAAAACGCGATATTTTGGCTTTGCCGACCTCTATATCTAATACAAACAGCACTTTTCTTTGTTTCTATATTTCAGGGAGAGGTGCTGCTAGTTGTCCACCTTTTTATGTGTAAAAGTTGATGATTGCTCACAGCGTTCGCGTAGGAAAAATTACGCGGCTGGTGTCAGTGCATTCGCGACCCGTCAAAAAGGGGCGAAATTCTGCTCGGCCAAATTTTCGGATCCGTGCATGAAGCTACTCTGGCGTCAGTACCAACAACGTAAATATTTATATTGTTACTTTATACTACTAGCTACATACCACCAAAATTTTAGTTATTTTGGTGCGCGGCGGGGCCAAAGCGGAAATATTTTTGAATTTGGGCATGTGAGGGGGGCAAAACACGAAAAAAGGCATTGAACTGCCTTAGAGAGTGTCTTATTAAGTGAAACATTTACTTACACTCAATATATATTATATTTTATTGTTTAGGAGGGTTCGGGCGCACAAGAGAATATTGTATAGAGCTTCTTGGGAAGAAAACGACGTGAAAAAGCACTGATTGCTGTTGAGGACACTCACTCCATTCGCGTTGCATCGATGTTTTTCCGCGTTCCCAAGGATGCTCTCAAAAGGCGAACGCAAAATTGGAAGAATCTCCAAGTCAAGCCGTTCACAAACACGTCTCGGCATCGAGTTTTGATGACATTCCTCCAATACCAAATTAAAAAAAGAAGCGCTAGAAAATTCGAATCTAGCAGTTTTAAATTCATCGCCTCACGAAGCCCGGCTGACGAAGCTGAAAGCCACGAAACGCCCGTGCAGTTCTGCACCAAAACGGCAAAAGGAGGCGAAGAAGATGCGTCAGAACATATCTAGCGTCCAATCGTTGAATAATCCAATGAAGTGCAAGCTTCCAACAAAATACAACAATAGCACAAAGAAAGACTGGTGGTGTTTGATCTCCAAGGAGTTTTGGAGCAAAACAGCACCGGATTCTGTCTGGATTCGATGCGTGGAGTGCAAGGTCTGGGGTCATGAAGGCTGCGTGAGGGCCCACGGAGTTTAATTTCAAGTGCTTCTACTGCAAAAACTAAAGGGTTAAATTTTTTTCACACTGTCTCGTTTTGCCCCGCAGGTTGGTGCAAAATGAGACATCTGGTGCATTATTTATTTCTTTTTAAAATAAACTTTTTGGCAGTGGCAACAAGGTCATATTTATGTAGCACATACCTTGTAACCAAAGGAAAGTTTCTGCATTAATGTTTAAGAGTAAAGAGTGAAATAAAAATAAATATTCACTATTTTCAAATTTTTGTCTCATTTTGCCCCACCTTACCCTACTTCCCTTACTGTTGCACAAAAGACTAAGTTGACCTGACTTGACTTGAACTCATACTTTCATCTCGGGCTATGCTTAAGATGAAGAATGTCCGAGACGCGTGCATGGACTGTGTTTAAATTTCATCTACATATTCGTTTCGGGCAAGGATACTTTTGTATTAGAGGTTCTGAATAATTGTTACCAGAAAACTTCACTAACGTGAACATACGTTATTACTCAAGGAGTTTCGCTAGAGATGTTATTATAAGGTGATTTCCCGAATATTACCAAGTCGTCTAGATTGTACAGCTCAAAGCCAGCTGCAGGAATGACGGACTGCAAGAAATGCGAGAAAGTTCAATTAACTGGCAGCATTTGTGAGGTGTCTGGATATATCAGAACATTCTGGCGAATACACTCTAATTTGAAGACTATTTATTTATCGCGACTATATATAGTGTTTCCACAAGCTCTCAATATATTTTCCACAAGCAGAAGACTTCATCGTGACGTGACTTCAAAGGCTGAGCGATGTCAGGACCCCTGACACCAAATTTGGAAACTCGAGGTGCTTGGGTCGTTTGAGACTCTTGCATGCGGGGGGCACTTCTCACCGATTATTAGGGGCGAGCGTTGCCTATAAGATATTTTAATTTGGTTTTAAAGTAAAGGTGAGTGCTCATCCGAGTAGTCTGGTAAAATCGACATTTTCCGTGGTTTTACGTAGACAGAGGCTCCCCTCGTGACGTTGCAGAGGTCAAGCAAGTATGATCGGCATCGGAGAACATTTTCGGGGTGCGCACAATACCCCGACTGGCACCCGGCGAGGACTATTGTTCGTCACCCCTCTCGCTCTGTTGTCGGGCTGCTCTCAGGGTGGTTTTGGCTGCTTGCGCCAGGAATGCTTTTCTTTTTACTGAGGGGGGACACGCTCAACGCACCCACATCGTTTTATTCTTCACCGCCCTCGGGTCACCCTATTTGGAAACGGCACGTTCAGCGTCACCGAAGCTTGAGCGCATGTAGTCTCAGGCGCTTCCCCGCTGTGGGGCGCTAGTTTCTTATGGTATTTAGGCGGGCGTTTCGAACTGAAGCAAAATCGTCCTGAATTAACGACGCTAGCATTAATTATACGATGCGTTAGAGCATTTACGATTCAATTTCGCCATTACCAGACGCAAAGCTGCAAATTACTGTAAAAAAGTCGCAAACAAAACTTTTGCTGTCAGGGGTCCTTTAAGTTTTTTTGGGAAACGTCCACACAAACGAATTGTCTCTACCGGATGTATGCACTTTGATGTGAATGACTCAGTACGACGACTTACCTAAGAATATGCCTGCATCGACGGTACTTCGAAATTCCTAGCGTGATCTACGTCTGGGAACATCAGATGATAGGGTGACTTTTTTTTTTTACTTACACACAAAAAAATGCCTTATCAAGAAAACTGTAAATGAAAAAGAAAGCACACAAGCTCTTCAGAGAGCCGCTGCTGCCTGACTGCTTAAAGTTGAACTTCTTTCGGGATTCGTTGGTTTGTGTACCATCCCCAGACCATCCGTTGCTGTTTTTTACAGCCAGAAATACACCGTACATTCGTTCACCAACGAGGTCAACCACTAAAGCAAGCCAGTTTCATTCGTCTTTGACTTTCCTTGAATGCAAAAGGAGAGTAAATGTTTGCTTCTCCTCAACATCTTGGAGTTAAACTCGCGGGTATAACTTCTAGTAAGTGCGGCTAGAGCGTACTGAAATCTTTTTTAACGCCACGAAAAAAAACAGCATTACGGAGAAAATGAAGCTAGACTAAACATGTTGGTTCTCAGCCAGACAGCAAACCCTACTTACTTAGGCAACTGCTATCCACTGGAATCAGTATGAAAACAGCGTTGTATATTTAGCTCACGCTCGACCGAATAAGTCTCGTGTTGTTTTCAATAAAGCGCCGCTCGGTGGCACACCCTTTTTCATTGAATTTCACTGATTGCAGTGTACAGGCACTTGTTTATCTAACCCATAGAAATTTTCAAGGTAAACGAACAAGGATGGGCCGAAGATACCAGAGCACATAACGAAGCACATCAAGGATATGTGCGGGATGCTTGTGTTTTTCGCTGCTTTTTGCACTTTCAGAACTTTTTGTCCGAGAGGAACTATAATAGTGCAGCGTACCACGCTTCCCAAATTTCTTTTGCGAGAAGATAGCAAGACGAATTTATGGACAAAGAACCGGAGTTTTTCCTCACTGTCAAATTTTCACTTTTTTTTAAAGGACTGTACCAGTAGAAAGCGAGTTCCATTCAATGAAACACAGAATATATTCCGTACAGCAAGCAGTTCGTAGAATATTTCAAAAGGCGAATCGTTTGCAGTGGCTCTCCTAGATGACGCTTCTAACTTCTTTATGGCTAGCGGAATATTGTGCTGCACTGGTTATTCCATGTTTCATTTTAAATGCAATACATAAGACCAGTAACTTGAGCTAGAAAAACAAAAGAAGTTATGACGATAATCGCAATTAGATTTAAAAAGCTTGTTTCCGTACGAATATTATCCATTACAAAAATAATTGTAAGATGAGTCGACAAAAGCTTACAAATACTTCCATCCTCGGTTAACTACAAGAAAAATATGGTAGTAGAAAATTTTTACGCAATTTCATGAAAGAGGCTGCAGTGAGCAAGCCTGCCGAATGTCGACTCTTTCTGACAAACACGATGTTGCCCATGGCTGAGGGTGCGTGCATTGAAATTAGCTATTCGAATTTAACTTAGCCCTTAAGAGAATCAGCCCTTTGTACAAATTTCAGCTTTCGCGCTGAAATTTGTTTTTCTGTTCCAATACTGACCTAGAATACGGAATTATTGGAACATTTCCAGAATTGAAAGCCTGACGTGCAGACTGTGTACAAATTAAATGCCCACGGAAAATTATCAACATGATGCAAACACAAACACGTGTTCGAACTCGGAATCTTAAACTAAGATGGTTCGGATATTCGCAATTGAAATATAGAGCGTCGTTTCACTGCTGAGCGGTGCGTCTTTGATATACTTTCATCTTTACCCTTCTCCACCATGCCCATCATTTACCCCTCATGCGCAAATGTTCTCGATGTTACCAAGATGGTCCAGACAGCGCAAAGAAATGGTTGCATGCTCCAGCCATGATGCAATGACACGCTTGTCGCCTGTAGCTAGTGTGCACTTCGAATATTTTATGTAAGGAGTATCGCTACAATCCACTCATTCAGTATAAACTTCACGTCATTTTTACAGCCCGAACTTACTTTTTTTTTTAAAACTTACATTCGACCATTTGTTCTCTTGGGTCCTCAGTTTCCAGACTTTTTGGAGCTCACGAGAGAGGCAGTTTGTAAGAGAACATTGACGTGACTAACTCACCTTGCATCGACGGCTCATCAATGTGTCGTGTACATGATACCATTGTCATGTGGCCGGGTGTACGTCGGCCAAACTGGCCGTTGCTTAAATATACGTTTACAGCAGCACAACAGAGCGGTGGCGTCAGGAGAAGGTGCCCACTTGGCGCAGCATTGCACCACGTGCGGGTGCTCACCCTTTTTTGTTGACGCGACCGTTCTATCTAGACACCGAGATAAAACCACACGTGAATTAATAAAAGCCTTCCACATCAAGATTTGCGGGAAAAGATGTGTCAGCCACCCGTCCATTGCCATAACAGAGAAAGAGTACTCCTATTTGATTAACACGCTGCACTAAAATTTCATTTTTCTTCGATTTTTTCCGGTTGGACGCATGCGCCTTGAAGAATTTGTGTACAACGGGGATAGTCTTTCGGGTGTTTAGGCGAGAGAAACTGTACCACGTGGCAATGTTGTAAGCTATATATGTGTTTCCTTTTCAATAAAGTTCCAGTTGCGAGTGTGCGCCTGTGTTGTCGTCTTCTGCTCTTGTCCCTGTTCCGTTGTGCGCCCCACTTTTTGCTTTTAAAATGAATCGGCACCAACTAGCCCAAATGACTGTTTTGCTTCATCAATTATAGTACCTCGATAAAGGCTTAACGTACACATAGCGAATGAATTTGTAAAAAGGAGGCAGGTCAGGTGCTAGCTGAAACACAATTTCAAGTAAACTTAACGCTCAGCGAAAGCGTTACATTCTCCCGTGTCTCGGGAACTATCTTTCAATCAGACATTTTTTTTTATATTTATTTATTCATTGCTCGGTGTCCTTGTCAAGCCAAGTAGCAGGAGGGCGTGCCTCCACGTTAAGCATCTGGTTCTGGTAGGTCCACAGTATGACCGCGGCGCCTCAGTGCTCGTTTTATGTTTATTCACGTCCCATCAGGATCCTCGTTAGCATCACTCGTTAGAGCACACGCTGAGGCTTTGCATCTGAGTGTGGTTTTATGAAAGCATGGGTGCGTCATGTACTACTTGCATGTTCATACATGCATCTTCCAGCAAGTACGTGCCCCCTTTTTGTCAGTGCGAGCGCGAACACACATTTTCCATAGATGTGGGTGCCTGTTTGCGTTTTCGCAAGCATTCGAAATGCTTAAGCGCTTGTGTTGTTCATACCCGCATTTCTTTTCTCCAGAATGCAAGCATCTGAATTTTTTTATACATCTCGGCCTGTGTTTTTCTCGGCACACACGCCTCATTACCACATGTCAGTAGGTGAATGAATATATTTGTTTGCCGATGCACTCGATTACTCTCAGCGCTGGCGTTTTTCGCACTCATACTGCGTCCGTCATATTAACCTCGTGTTGCCAGGGCGCATCTGGTTTGTTGGGAAATCATAGTGTGTGTTCTTATCTGTACACATGCATGCCTACAGTAGCCGAGTTGGTAGATGAGTTTATGATTTCTGTTTTCTGCAATCATTCCATATGCTTCAGCGCTTGTAGCACTCTCACCCACATTGCACGGGAGGTTTAGCCTGATGTTCGCAAGTATGCAGTTGATTTGATTTGTATATATATATCTATATATATGCGCGCGCGCGCGTGTGTGTGTGTGTGGGGGGGGGGGGGGGGGAGGTTGATGAAGCGAAAGAGAGGTCGATGATAATAAAAGAGCTTAACTGTTCCTTTTTTTCCCCCCATAATATGTAGCGTGCTGCTAATCGCGTTACTGCGCGACTAAAAGACTTGTAGCGTTGTGATAAAATTGGTTTCTGTGACCTATTTATTACGGCACCAAAACAAGGGGAGAAAAATAATTCAACATTTCCATATCGACAGAAATGCTCCCACGTGCGTCAGCCAGCTGTTTATTAACCTACTAAAAAGTGAAGTGCCTCATCTCGACAAGTCTTTGGCGCTGGGAATAGATCCGCGGCAGCTACGCGCATGCGGGGTATGACCTGCGTTTTTTTTTTTTTCGCCACAATTTTTCCACATTAGTTTTGTAACCCTCCTGTGCAAAAGCTAGCTTTTTTTTGTTATGGTTTATATCTTTGAGCTGATAGTTATTCTTCGTTTGTTAATGTGTTGTTGTGCACCCATGCGTTTCTCTGTTGCTTTTGCATTCTGTTGTACGATAAAACGTGGCCACTACCTGTAAACTATAGTTTGAAGTCAGCGCTCGTCTTGCGTAGTTCTTGTGCATTTTGTGTGTTTGGCGCTGCCAACTACCTTCATGTTGTTCTCACTAAACATTTCATTTTGTGTCTACAATGTGCTTAATACGCATTTTTTTTGCTACTTATTTTATTTAATAGACGCCAATTGCTAGTTTTCATACTTATAAGCACATACTGACTGACTCGTAATATTACGTGTTATAACAACGTCGTAGACTCGGTGTGAGAGTGTATTAGCTTCAGCTGCCGAGACGCTTCGCGTGCCCTAATTACTAGAATGACTGCAATGCAAAACGTAATTTTAGTTTACCATTTCAATTTGCCACTGAAAATAAATAAAGCCGGATAAATACACCAAGGCGCCGCTAAACTTCCCAAGATCTTGGCAAGGCGTAAACTTAGTTTTTCTGACGGCTCATTCAGCACTACTGTTCCTCCGAGCTCCGGCTGTGTGTAATGGGAGATGAACCACTTTCTCTAAGGGCGGTCATTTTCGGCGTGGTCGTTATCGTTATTATTCATAAGAAGTATTTCCTGGTGAAGCATACGGGCCCTCATTATTTTGAAGCCACTCGCATAGGAGGATAAAGTGACGGCGTATGCTCAAGATATACGCCGTAAGCACACATAGGCAAGCTCAAGGTGATTCCATATGAACTGATAGCAGAGCTTTGGTGTACTCCATATATTATTTTATCACCATAGCTTGCGTAAACGGGCGCCCGCACATTTTCACCAACCATGGTGAGGGGGGTGAGGGTATTGCTATTATTTTCTGCTTCTCCTGCTGCCTTTTTTTTTTTATTCGAAACGTCAAGAGCGAGACGGTCGTCAATAGTGCACGGAAGAGAGAGCTTAAAGATTTCCTGGAACAGTTAGGATTGATGATATCATGAAGATCGTTACGAATCCAGAAAGGGGGTAAGACGAAATGAACAGACGCCTATGGTTGAGTGAAAATTTTCAATGAAGCAGCAGAAAATGCGTAAAGCGAGAAATGGAAGCGCGAATCCATACTATCAAAAGAAAAAAGCTAAATGACAATCCTTAGTAACTTCAACAAGTGGAATGTGAAGAAAATGGAATTCTGCAGCTTAAGGCTACCTAAATTCGCTAGCGCGTCGTACTTGTTCATTGTGGAATGGAACTCACCGTTTCGAAGCAGGGAAGAGCCCAAATGTGTGCTCTAACGGCGCTAAAAGGTAATGCGATTACGCTTGGGATAGCGACAGATGGGTTTGAGGGCTTCTGAAGGCAAATGAAAAAAGATGAATGACAAGAATATTTACTGCGGATTCTCGCGTGCTTGCGCGAGAAGGCAGCCGGCTCACTAAACTAGTTGAAAATATTTCTTCTGCCAAATATCTGGTTATTTTAACTAGTGTCATCAGCACACGTGGATCATCATTTCCTTGGAGGTCCTAGCTGAAAAAGTAACGGTGATAGTTTAGCTAAAGGAGTCATTCTGCTAGATTATTCGCTTGTGCGTTACGATATCAAATTGAAGAAAGTTTTTTGCCGCCTAATTCTGATGCTTAACTTGAAGCGATTGTCTTTATTTTGTCCTTCGGGTGCATTTACGTTCATCTCTAACTTCGACGGGCTGAACGTTTCCTTAAAATTTTCTGCTTAAGGACCTTTTTTTTACGCAGAATGGTCTCCGTTTTCAATAGAAAATATTAATCACAGGATAGGGCGTCCACTAAGATTCCTGAGAATACGGCTTTGAATCGGATAGAAGATCTCGCGGAACTAACAAAGCTCAGCAGATTAAGCTGTGAACATATAATAAAAAAAGTATCGTGAACTGCCTGATATAGACAGGTGTACGCTGCAGTAAATTATTGTTCCAAAACTTTCAAGGCCATTCATAATTCTCGGTAATACAAAACAAAACCTGGATGCGTCCGTAATCCATGACTTAGGCGCCTGGTCGCGGCACTCGCACGTTGGCGTTCATGAGCACTGTTACATGATTCCTTGATTTATCTTTGCGTTCCGCTCACTGCCGTAACGGATCTCAGAGGCCACGTTGAAAGATACGAGTGGTTGAGATTTACTCCGCTAGGTGCCGGAAAGATCACAGCTGCTCTCAGTAAACGCGTCTGCTCTTTAAAGGAACTGATTCACTTAAGTTAATTATTTATGCTGGCAATTAATTGGCCTTATCCGAACTAGAGGAAGGTATATAACAGCTGCATCTTACCAGTACTTACCTACGGAGCAGAAACCTAGAGACTTACCAAGAGGGTTCAATTTAAATTGAGGACGACGCAGCGAGCGATGGAAAGGAAAATGATAGGTGTAACCTTAGGAGACAGGAAGAGACCAGAGCGGGTCAGGGAACAAAGGAGGGTTAAGGATATCATAATTGAAATCAAGAAGAAGAAATGGATATGGGCCGGGCACGTAGCACGTCGGCAGGATAACCGCTGGTCATTAAGGGTAACTGACTGGATTCCAAGAGAAGGCAAACGCATGAGGGGGGAGACAGAAAATTAGGTGGGCAGATGAGATTAAGAAGTTTGCAGGCGTAACGTGGCAGCAGAAAGCACAGAACCGGGTTGATTAGCGGAACATGGGAGAGGCCTTTGCCCTGCAGTGGGCGTAGTCAGGCTCATGATGATGATGATGATCCTAACTAAACCTGTGTCCGATATCATTAGTATGCAATATAACCATAAACTTGTACCAGAACCATCAATTTCGTACCAGTTGTTTTTCTTTTTAAGTCCCTTTTCTGAATATTCGGGAAAACCGGAAGTACTCAACCGGAAGTGCTTGCAAGAGAAACAAGAGTGGTACTCGTTCCTCGTGTCACTCATAAACGCTCATGAATTTATTACTAACGGGGAAACAACAGCAGTGAGTAAATAGGTGTGTCATTGCCCTTATAAAAACTCTGCCTGCGTCGACTCTCAAAAAGCGAAAGCCGTTTTCTTCTTCTTTTCGTTGTTCATTTTAAAATGTCCGCCGCGGTTGTATAGCGGTTAGGGTGCTCGGCTGCTGACCCGAAGGTCGCGGGTTGGATCCCGGCCGCGGCGGTCGCGTTTCGATGGAGGCGACGTGGTAGAGGCCCGTGTACTGTGCGATGTCAGTGCGCGTTAAAGAACACCGTATGGTCGATATTTCCGGAGCCCTCCACTACGGTGTCTCTCATAATCATATCGTGGTTTTGGGTCGTTAAATCCCAGATATTATTATTATATTCTTTTAACTGCGGAGCTGTTAAAGCTTTTAATTGTGCCGGGTAGGGGGGAACAGAAATATACCGGCACGCGCTCGCTTCGTCCTTTTTATCTCCTGCTTCGCTCCCACAACAATTGCGCCGATGTGTGCGGCCATGAAATGCAATATCTATGATGAACGAGCACGTTACGTGACTAAAATCACTAAAATCACGTAATAATTAGTCCCTTGACTGAAAATAATGTTACACCGCGTATTTGGTAAGGGTGTGCGAGTAGTGAATTTTGTAACCGAATGGAATACGAATACGAATTGAACATATTTCGAAAAGTTTCCGATTAGCTAGGCAACCGTATTTAAGGCACCTCTCGAATGCTAATGTAACCAATTTAAAAACAGCCCAAGATTTTCACAACATTCTTTTTGAAACAAATATTCACAAGCTTTAACAAAAGAATATAACCATTACTTTTAACCGACATTAAATATTACCGCAATTATGTAAACCGAAGCAAGCTCGGAAAGAGCGGCAACTAGAGCCTTAGCAATATTTTTAAACTGTAAATAGAAATACAGCAGTGAACACGGTATTCAAGGTGACAAATTGACAACAGCTTTTAAATAAAACCTATGCATAAATATTAAACAATATTCATGGGTGAAAATTATCATTAATTTCGTGATGGTAGTCGATTGATGAATTTATCGCTTCGGTGACACTGAAATATTAAGAAAAAACGTCATCATAGTTGTATCAATATAGCGTCTACAGTCCCGTGAAACCTTGGGCGGCATGCATCTTGGTAATTCGCTGATTAATACACGGGACAATACCCCTCTTTGTTGGCGGAAGCAAAAACAGCGCGAAAGACGGAGCACACATAAAAAAAAGAGGTCACAAGCAACAGCGCTGTCGCTTGTGTCCTCCTTTTTCTTGAGGTCCGTCTTTTGCCCTGTTTTAGGAGCTTGCTCGGCAAGCTTCTTATGCTCGCGCCTTGTCCGGCGGCGGCGATGGCCTCGGCGGCGGCGTGTACACGCCGCTCAAGGCGCCGGCTTTCCGGTGATTTCAAGATTGCTCACTAGATGGCGGCGCCGCTCAAGGCGACGCACACCACTCTCAGCACGCGCGCTTCCTTTCTCTTCGGCGGGAGCTCACGCAGTGAACACTCTTCGTTATCGCTCGGCCGCATGAACACCGCACAAGCCGCAGCGCGTACAGGACCGAGTTCAAACACGGTCCCTTCGCACTCGTCGGAGATCTGAACGTTGACATCATGCACATCGATTGCCTAGTCCAACACATGATGTCACGTTGCGGTCTCCGATGCGTATCGTATGACTGCAAACGTCCCACCACCATCAGGGGCACCTGTATCGATGTTGCCTTCTCGAACTTTCCATTGCGTCCCATCATCGATGATCCCTTGGCAGCATACTTTACTGATCATAAAGTAATAATCTTTAAAGGGAAACGAGTCGCCGAGCTCATCGACGGACGCCCTTCTTGTACTTTGTAAAATAACATCTCTTGTGTATATATAATGTATGTAGTCCATCAAAATGTATATAGTGCATCCAAATGTCAATTAATAAACATTGTGTAAGTGATGTATATATAACAACGTTGTCACGTCTATATATGATGATAGGAGATGTGTACGGAGGATTCGCGGGTTACCCGATCATATCAGAGCAAGCTCCTCTAACATCATTCACTTTGTGGATATGGCGGTGAATATTTTTTTTCTGCCATGTCGTGCCAACACGCCCAAGCATCCATTTTAACCATGCTTGTTGCTACGTTTCGTTCCTTTCAGGTTCTTCCATCGGTTTATTATTATTCGAAAAATGTTCGTAAAACATTCGGTGTTTCTCATATGCCCAATGCAAATCGAGAAACCAATTGAATAGGGCGCTGCTTGATTCAACATTCTAATATTTTGGAATATTCGAACACTTCTAGAATTAGCTTTCCGCCAAAGGACGGCCTTCAACAGAGTCTGAGATGCAGGTCACTTTTCCTTGTTCACTGAGATGAGGACAATTGCATCTAACGGAAGCATTATCTCTCTTAGAAGGTGTAAGTTCACGTTCAAGACTACCGTCTATTGCCACGAGTTAGCAGTCAAATGTTACTTCAAGCTAGTGCAGCATATGAGGCCTGCGTGGCGTGATCATAGGCCAAGCAAAAGCCGGAGCTTTCGACAGTGTATAATGCCCTCTCATAAATTATTCTCACTCATCAAGCTTTGAATTTCACTTCTCAATGGCCACCTCACCTCATGTTAAAGTGCTTCTTCACGTTGATAACGGACTCCCAAATTTCCTCCCTCCTTGCACCCAGCGCCTTCCATGCACTGCATACTGTAATAAATGTATGTTAAATAACATAAAATTTATAGGTATTTTCTGTTTTACCTAAATGAAATTTCTTGGATTCGGCGAAATAGATATTCTGTTTTTGAAATGATGTAGTTTGTCAGTTCAACCCTGTAAACAAATAGTTTCTGCAAATATCACAGCCACATCGTAATAAATACCAAACGTTGTTAGATTTTACCTATTATTTCACAGAAAAGTTACGTTAGAGCTCTCAAGACGTTGGGCATCGCATCAATTCACCTTAAAGTTTGCTATCGTACTTCATCCGCTGCAAGAGTGTGACACTTGGTATAATAAAAGCCCTCTCTAGAGCAAAGCGGGAAGCCAACACTGACCATCTTGCTTAGTAGTAAAATTCAGACTTTGAGAAAAATTTATGCCAAACTCGACAAACACCACATGCATGTCGGCGGTCACGGCATCTGCCTTGTGTTGAGAGGTTCTACATAACGAACGCTAGGAAGGAAATGAAAGTTGTTGTGCCTATACCGCATTACAATAAAGTTGCAGGGAATGCCGCAAAGTATTGCGAATTCAGGACGCCATTGAGAACAAAGCGTGCACTACTTTGTTACTTGAACTCGGTACTAGGAAGAGAAAATTTCTGTAGAATAACAGTAAAAATGTGTGCAAATACGAAAAGCCTGTTTTCTAGGAAGAAATCAGAAACGAAAGATCTCTTTAGAAAAACAGATAAGCAATAACAAACACTTTACGCGAAATTCCTTCGAAATGGAATGCAGAAAACAGACAAAAACAGGGCTGTTATGTCACTAAATTTGCCATGCATTTTCAGTTTTTCTCACAGGATGTTTTTACTGTGTGTAAAGGACTGTGGTGGGACACGGTCCTTGAGCGCATTTCTGCCCCTGATTTAGTTGTTGCTCTAGTTGCAGCCTCTTAATGTCTTCCATTGGTCGAATCCCATTACAGTTCTACTTTGGTCCTGATGAACAGATGCTGTTTTGACGTCTGGCAAGACCTGTTCTCAAGGTACATAAATGGCTTCTTGCCTGATGTGTATAGTGGCAGATCAGTGGTGACAGGTAGCCATCAAGCACTGCATGCATTTCATTGAAATTTGTCTGTCTTTTAAAGAATGTATAGATAGATAGATAGACAAAAACGCATAGATAGATTTTCTTTCTTTTTACCGACGTTTGTTTACTTCATCCTTTTTCTCCAACGCAGTGTTGCAAGCCCATACCAAGACGGCGAAAGTGGCCTTCTAGTTATCTCTCCTCGCATATCTCGTGAAGCCACCAGACCCCAGCTGGAGTCGAGAGGGGCTTAACGAGGCCAACATCAGGACGTATGCTAGGCACGCCCGCATCCAGCAAAAGTACATGCTTTAGTATTTACGCTTGCTCACCGCAATAAGCGCGCGTCTTTCGCGTGGCCGGTATATGCGATCGCTCGCGCGCTGCATAATACGGCGGTACGCTTACGGAGTAAGAGAGCGCCGACGTTATTCGAGCTTCTTCTTCATACACCAGTCTTGGCGTACTATGCACTAAGGGTAGTGTATGCTAAGTGCACTCGTCAGTTCGGGAATGAACGACGAAAGAAGCACGCCGAAAGAAGCGCGCACGAGGAGGCTGTGTGGTGAACAGGGAAGTCCGTGTTCACTCTGCGAGTCTTTCTCCAGTGGGAGTTACTAGCCTTCGCCATCAATGTTTACTCCCGACGGCCGCGACTGAACATTCCTCCTTGTTTCCTTTGCCAGTGACAGCTCGGAGACCGGTTGGTTTTAACGCGGGCAAGCAGTTGAGGGTCGTTCCAAGTAGCGCAGTATAAGCTTGCTTTTTTTTTGTCTAAAAAACTTGATCTTCCGTGTTCTTTGTTAGAGTTAATGTGAACGCGTATGTGAAGTAGCGTAACTAGACCTGTGTTCATCTGTTCCTTGCTGGCGTTCTGTCTAGTTGCGCTACTCACGATGGTTTCGTGGCAAGATACATTTAGGAGCGCGGCCCCTTAGGGGCGAGGGTTGTCCGGTGTCCGTTGTCACGGTTAAATTATATGGTGCAACGCTCGAGAACGCTCGGGTAACGTACGATATGTGAGACACAAAAAAAGTTTTAACGATGGACTGATATCAGTCATATTTGTGACAGAACAATGTAAAACACCTACGAGCACAAACCCTTTCATACTGGTCGGCGACTTCAACGTAGACATTATGCACCTTAGGACCTAGCTTCAGCCACTCGTCATGATTCACTTCGTGGAGATGCGTGGATTTTTTTCTTCCCATGAAATTAAAAGAAATATGGTGTCCATGCGACCAGAAGTTCAGCGACACCGCTGTTGGTTATCAAGCCTTTGTTAAAGGCACTCATAGGCTTAGGGAGTGATACAAAAGAAAGCTTTGTCGGCAGTTCAGAGTACCATATCTGTATCAGTGGGCGTTATCACGGCGAGGTGTGTCAGTGCTATCAACGAAAACATAAAATGAGCATTTCTCTCTGGCCTACAGTGTGCATAAAATGCAGGGCAATTTATAATCTGGTATTTTTCACAAGTATATACATACATACATATATATATATATATATATATATATATATATATATATATATATATATATATATATATTTTTTTTTTTAATGGTGATGGCATATAAGAGATAATATTACTTAGATTTCTAAACAGTTACTTTATTTTATGGCAGCATGGAGAGCAGCTCCAATATTCGTTGTTAGTCATCAGTTATTACGCTGAACGTTTATGTGCAATGCTTTGATAATGTACATTTTATGGAAACACAGATAGACCAGCCACAGGGAGTTTTGTCTTGTCCCCTACACTGCGCAAGAGAACGGCGTACAAGAAAACGATATCAAATAGGTAGGATGACGAGAATGAGGAAGGAAAGATATATTTATGTGTGCGACACATAGATAACGTTGCTAGATTCAGCGGTCATCATGCTTAATGACATGTTACAAAACCTACAGCCACTGCTAAATGTCAAGCACTCAAGGTGATATCAACTGTCAGTTCTACGTTATAAACGGTGCACCGGACAACGTCTGCATATGTATTTTTGCTAGTATATAGAATATCCCCTTCCGTCACGAATTATGATTCACTGTCAGAATCGTGTCAAATTCGCATGGCGCAATTCCAAGGCACTCAGTATTACATTCCAAGAAAGAAAATGAAGGAATGTGTGGTTTTGTGTAAGTTTCAGTAATTCATGTAAATGAGAGTGTAACTAATTATCTAATTATTCTGCGACCAGTCAGCTTCAGTACTTGCATAAAAAAATTCAACTATTACGCCCGGAATGCATGCACAGTTTGTTTTTTGGTTGTACTCGTTTCGAGCGGAAAAAAAAATACTTTTCACGTTGGTCCTGGAACGCGGTACGTCGAACGATCGTCGAACATGGTAGTGTCTCCGGCAAAATGATCCTCTGCAGAAATACGCAGCACAATGAAATTAAATGACTGCTAGTTGTCCACTCCTGAAGCCTCCAGGAATGTACACACCGAGTTTCAGGCCGTTTGAAGAAACACGTGGCGTGTGACGCGCCTTCGAAGTTCGCGTACACAATTGTGTACGCAGTGACTGAAGGGGATATTAGCAGAAAAAACTGTGCCAGAATAATACGCGAAACCATTGCGCCTAGACGTATGATAGTGCCGGATTAATAAAAAAAATTACACCATCTCCCGCTAAAGGGAACCATGTGTAGATGCGAAGCAGCGGGCGCTAACGCTTACACTGGTGGCCGGCGTTGACGCTGGCGCTCATCGCAGCGTTGCGCAGGAGAGAAAACTGGGGAGGCGCAAAGCACGCAGTGATGGAGCGGTGTTTCCTACTGGAACATGCCAATCGCTGCTAATGGGCAATGAGAGGCAGAAGACTCCGATTGGACACAGAGACCCGCAGTCCACCACCACCACCACCACCGGATTAAGCTTCGCCATAAGATGCTTCACATCTAAAACACGAACTTCAGTGTTTCACGCGTAAAAACCACACTGTTGTACGAGAGACGCCGCGGAAGGGGGGGGGGGGGGAGGCACAGGATTAAGTTTGACCACGCGGGGCTGTCAAACATTTCCCTAAATACAAGTGTACGGGACCTTTATCGCCATGCGCCCCGTCCCCATTGAACCGTGGCCCCCCACTATGGAAACTGAACTCGAACCCTCGTTCTTACAAACCTGGTGTTCATACAAAGTTTGCCCACTCAAACTTGTTTTCTACGTGCTTAGTAAGGCATATATATGTGACCTTTCCTCGGTTGTAGAGATGTCTCCAACGTCGGTCTGAATCAGACATTTATGAAAATTCAAACCCGCGAATTCGTGTCATGCGAAATTGCACTCTCTGACTGTGAGAACGACGTGCGTATTACCATGTGGTGTCACTGAAATTGAATGCGCGAGTTAAAAAGCAACATTTGTAATCGAATTCGATCGTCAGTCTCACTGATGGCGAAGATGGCGACAACCTCCGCAACCATTTGCACCAACATAAATGTCTGTTTTTCTCTGCTATTTCTACGATATCTATACTTGCCACCAACTTCCCTATATCAGCGAGATGTCCAGAACGAAATCAGATGGCTTTTTTCCGAGTTCCAAAGGCAGACCAAGGGCTTCCATCGGGGAACCACGTTGCTTGAAAAATGCATCAGCTTCGACAAGCGTAGCGCCTGCGCCGCGGCTGGAAATGTCGCAGCTGGTTTCGCTTATCATCTTTCGCGCCGAGCACTCTTCGTGCAACAGCTGGTGGTCATTCATTGTGGACGCCGCCCATCCAAAACTGCGGTCGTTGAGCAATGCCGCGTCCTGTTCAGGCTACGACATGTCGAATCAGTAGTTTGCGGTCACACAAACAACATCAAGCAAAGCCTTCAAGCACTCATTTTCCCGATAGTTCTCCCTCTTGCCAGACCTATCTCGTGAAATCTGCGCAATGTGCCGTACCATTTCTGCTAAGCTGTCAGTCTTTTGTTTTCCAGCGCCACGATGGAGCAACAACGCTTCTGACACCGAAAAATGTCAAGCTTATGGAAATGAAACGCGGTTCCGCCGAGGCAATTGCACGGAACAGCAATTGGGTGGTAGAAGAATTGCAGTCGCTTGGTTTCTCACTCTCCGTGTGACCAGCGCAAAAATCATATTGTTCATTACTTGAAAACTAAATCCCGAGTAAAGCTTTAAGAAGCGATAATTTCTTTTCTTTCGATGAACGAAAGAAAAATAAACACATCCGGCAATGCCGTGCTCAACAGAAAGAAATGCATCTGACCACGTGCGCCATGGAGCCAGGGCTATTATCTAGGCCACCGCTATACCCGAGGCGGTGCACGCACAATGCCGCGAGCACGCTCCAATCAGAGAAGAGCAATGACAAATCGCGTTCTCTGTCAGTGCGTCGCACCGGTCGTTGTCGAGGTCGTCCGTAAGTCTCTGCGTTATGTACGCATAAAACGAGCAATACAAAAGTAACGTGAGCGAGAAGGCGAGGAATGCGAGGCTGTTTAACCCTCCTCTTCGCTCAGACGGGACACATCTCATTCTGAATCGAGTAGGAGGCGAAATTGAAACGGGACTTCGGAGCCCATTCGCCCTCTCATACCGGTGTAAAGGCCTCTCTGCCATCAATACGACGATGTTGTGTCCTTGCTCCTTTCTTATCGCACGGTTTAGGTTGCCTTCTTCCTTCCTCCACCTCGAAGTAATAATAATAATAATAAAAAAAAAGCTGATGGGAACGAACAGACAGTTGCGTGCAGGAGGTGAAAGGAGAAACCCCGAAACCACTTTTCTTTTCCCGTCTTCGCGACGTCGCAGAATCAGCACAACATATCCCCGCGGCATGCAAGTCAGCATTCGAGCGACGCAAACGTTTCCAACAGCTGCGTTTAGCTGCTGGGCGAACGTGTTCGCGCATCGGCAAGGCTTCCGTAACTCTCCGCTTGCCTTCGCTACTAATACGAAAGGCAGTAGTCGGGGGGACTATTTCAACAACTGATAAAAGGAAAACAAAATGAAAGTAAGGTGAACAACACGGCCACGCGAAAGGAATACAAAATTAAGAACGTTCAACAGACGGCCAGCAGAACAGGCAAAGGAGACATTGGTGCCTGTTGACGTGAACGAATATAAGGAAGCAGATGAAGAGTATCGAACAAAAAGAAAACGTGTGTTAGTGGACCGAGTGTGCCTATAGAGTGCAACTGGCTCTGGCGAACCGAGTGTGTTGCACGTCGAGAAAGTGCTCACTCCGGACCTTGTCGCTGAGTTTCCAGCACCGTAGGGGACAGGTCCCGAGCAATTTGGTATCAGTAAGGATTGGAACGACCAAACTCCCTCGCTCTTGGATTCCGGCGAGCATTCCCGCGTCCAAGCTCTGGTGAGCCGGTGGTATGGCGTCCTAGCGCAGGCCGTTGTTGATGTTCTGCCCGAACGTTGCCTTTCTTGATCACCGCTGCTTCTTGGTATCACTGAACTTTTTTTACGTGTTTGTCTTATTTTTTTCTGCATCTCGCGCCACGTTTGCAGTGACAGAAACTTCGAGGGGGCGTGTCCTAACGGAAAGCTTTACTAGGTTGGGTGTATATCTGCACATCGGTAGTTTGCGATTCCTCAAGTGCTAAAGTGGACGGAGTCATGTTGATCTCGGGCAGCAGTAGTGAAACTTATTCAGTGCAACGAAGTACATGCGCGCCGTATTTTCCCTGCTGTGCGCAGTCGATACACGGGCGTATTGAAGATAGATAGATGATCGCAAAGCCCAGAGTCTTTCCAGCAAGCAAAATTCAAAATTTTCCCGCTGATATAAAAAGAGCTATGTCCCTATTAGTAACCCTTGTGAGCATTTTTACACATGCACATATATTAGCTACAAGGCGCACTAGTACTTAAAATGCATTGCCAAGATGCAGATAACACGGCGGAAGAAAGAATAGCAACATAAAAATGATACAACTGTTTTGAAATTGAGTGTTTTTGGTCATCACTCTATACGGAGCCCGTAATGAGGTAGCTGCTGTGCAAAAGTCGTTTTGATTTTCAGGTTTAGTGAGTTGTGTGGAACGCCCTGGCTAGAAACTAGTCAAATGGTAGTCAAATATCAGTCGAAAGCTAGTTATACAACTAATCTTTTCAGTGAACTTACGCAAAGTTACCTGCGATACTCGTGAGAATGTGTGATGTATGTTCATCTCTCTCTCTCTCTTTTTTACTGCACTGCTGCACGTCGGCTATTTTAGGCAATTGGCGGCTGTGAATTCCTTCCCCTACAACGACACAAACTATCCGGCTTAAGCACTACGGAGTCGTTGTCGGTAGGGGCGCTGCTAATGCTCCACCTTGACCTAAATAAGGGGACATCAGTTATCGAAACCGCGACATGACAGGCGGGAAACACGTATCACACATCCGCAAACAATCCCCAGTCTGCACCTCGCGGTACGTATGCGACTACTTCAACCTCTACGCCGCTTAAAGGACACTGAAGTCACGGTGTTTTCTTGAATCTCGCTCATATCGATCATGTTCCTCGTGCACGGTAGCCATTTCGACGCTGTTTCTGTATACATACATGACTACAAGTAATACGTTATGCCGCTAATTAAATACCAAAAATGTCGAGGCACAATCGGATGTTTTCTTACAGGCCGCCGTGACTTCTTCACAACAACGCTTCTTTCACGTGGCATAAAACATTAACATTCTGAATTCAAGAGCCCTATATCGTTCATCTATACGTGAGAGCACGCTCTATTGTCGTGTAGTGCGCGCATTAATTAAACAGAACCGTCCCTACAACTTCTCTTGTTACAGGAATTTTCACATCGTGTTTTCTGCTGTATTGCATTTAGTGCCCTTATTATTTTTCTTAGTACATATTTTGTATGCTAAGCGAGAAGGAGTAGCCGGTGCCACCATAATGGCACCAACGTCTCCTATTTCACCATTTCCAATAAAAAAAAAAGCGTACGTCGTTGTCTATATAGAACTTAGTCGACAAGGGGTTTTGGTTTACGCAATCAAAATCCATTCAAAATGCAAATTCGAATGCGCTAGGATGGTTCTCTGGGAAGTGACGTAGAACTATCGAACAATGCCATGAACGGTGCTTTCTTTGTTTACCCGGGGGATTGTCGCCACGACCTTTAGAGCTGAAATATTCTCCTGTAATCTCTGCTCAGACAACGCTAGGAAATCTGAGAGCCTCTTTAACAAATGCAATTATAGATTTCAGGCGCAGAGACGATAGCACTAATGCCTATGCAAATGACGGCCAAGCAGCACAATTTGCATTATTGAACGGGTTTTTAATTCTCGCAGAGAAAGTTCGGAGGTCGGTGTAATGCAAAATTCAAATACTTTTCACCCGCGCTTCAAAAATTTTTCGTTTTCCCGGGACTATACGCTATTACTCCGCGGAGAGACGCCATTTCTCAATGGTGCGACGCGGACTGATCGGCCGAGCGCATTTTGGTATTTTTATTCTGTGTGCCGATGCGACCTCGAGGTGTTGCGTCGCGCTTTCGATAGTCGTAACTAATACGGCTTAAGTGACGGTATTAATCCACCCCTGCAATATACTAATTATAGCCACAAATTCTTGCTCGCCTGGCAGGATACCGAACAATATTTTTCGACGTCATAATCTTCAATACCGCATTGCGGCATTGGCAACTCAGACCTCGAATAACAAGTTATAAGCGATCGCCAGCATTCTTAAGGGCGCGAAGATGATCTGTAAATGACAGTTAGGTAGGCGGTTCTATGTCATTCCAAACACCCGCTCCTTCCAAATATGGCCTCGTAACGTCCACGTTTGAGCTCGTTGGTTCTGGGGAATTTTCGGCACGGCCTTTAGAGCTGAAATATTCTCCTGTGATCTCCGCTCAGTCAGCGCTAGGGCGTCTGAGAGTGTCTTGAACGAGTGCAATTCAAGATTGCAGGCGCACACATATGGCAGTTTTTTTTATCAAAACAAAAAGAATATCAGCATGTTTTTCTGCATGAGCTAATTTGTCGTAGCTGTATTTAACTTTTCTTGTGAATATCAGATAGTCGTAAGATTCACCACAGAGGATGAATCTATGGACAAATGGCACTGGCTTTTTTAAACGCACAAGCGATAATCAAAAATTAAGACCTGCAGTCTCATGCATTACTGAACAGAAATGCGCATAACTAGTACTGTCTAGTATTGATAAAGTCTGTCAGTGTGATGAACAAGGTCTCAGCAGTGAAAGAACTCCAAAATCGAAGAAAACAGTCAGATGAATCAGTGTGACTCACATATGCGGCAAGCTTATATTACTATACACACAGAAACTCATTTGTGCTCAGGCTCCTCGTTACAATTTCAGAGCTGCCATTTATAAACAGTTCCCACAAGAAAATCCTTGGGAACAGCCCGCTCCAATGGACATACCTGCTGAAGATATCATTAGCGAAGGTGAACAGCCACCGGCAACAGCACTTACAAATGAGATTTTTGAATGTGGCCCCAAGTGGGTACGAGGCGTAGTCCTATTTGTGTTTCACGTATAGAAATAGTCTACACTTGACAAAAAAAATGTATTATGTACATTTTCTTTTTCGTAGAATGAAAATGGTCATTACTTGTGGGGGGCGCGTGGTATTTCTAGTGTTGCCAACATTCACTGCTCTACCGCCATAAGCATTGGAGACCGGCATATGCCTGAAGGAGATAAAATGTGTGTCGTCCCAGAAAGCGTCCATTAAGTTGAAGAAGAATGAGCTGATGAAGGTGATGCACAGTTGAAGACTATGAGCAGCATCAAAGGTGCTTACAATAATATGCATGAGGGAGAAATAGTCGAGCGGCTGCTATCCAGGATGAGCAGTGACGACTGTTACAAACTGTGTGCTTTAAAAAAAATGAAGTAATTATGGATTTAGATATTTTAATGAACACGACCTTTTTAAAATTACAGAAGTCAATATTATAGAAAAACGACTATACCACAAAAGCAGCGAATTCATCATATCTGTCGAAGATATCAGGTGCTGCCACTGCGGCTAAGTTATAAGGGTGTCCCTAAAAAAATTGGACTTGAAGATTCTGTAGTTATGAGTAGTTGCAAAAATTTGTGACAAATAAAATATCAGAAAGACTAATAATTTCGAGGATTCACTAATCATGATTTCTTATACCAAGGTAAATTATTTTTCTGTTCGTGTATTACTATTCCTTACGCGGTTTAGAAATTGGGCACACATATTCTAGATCCTAACTGTGTCACTGGGCATCTGGTGGATGTTTTCTATTTGCTTCTCGTAAAATATTTGTACCACTTGAAAACGAGATAACTTTTTTGTTGTTTTGTAAAAATGTTTGAATGATGCACAAATTTAGGGAAGAAGTTAAAGGAAAAGCTTAATGCTAGGTTTCGTCTTTCATGGATATGCCGCCTTTTAAAAACCGTCCCATGAAAGCTATTCCATCGTAAAGGCCAATGTATTTCAAAGCGGCCCTTGCATAAAAATATATATCTCATTCGCACAAGGTTTTGGCCACCAGTCCGCACTGTCGCAACTGCCCGAGATAACGCCTATGCTACCCCACTGAAACGTGAGGCACTGTGACCCTAATACGAAGGATTTCCTTTTCTTATTTCTTTCATTCTTCTCTATCTTACCCATTATTCCCCCCTTTCCCCCCACCCCACGTGTAGGGTAGCCAACCGAGCTTAGCTTGGTTAACCTCCCTGCCTTTCTCCTTCGTTTCTCTCTCTCTCTCGTTAAAGAAAGTGCGCATGGAGGGTCACGTCAACGAGCTGCTTGACGAAGATAAGGCGCTGGAGATTGAGGTCGGTGTGTGCAATATGTTTGCGCAAACGCCAATGAATCGCCAAAGGGGTAACCACAGTCATTTCTCGGCTCACTGGTGCATGGTAGGAGGAAAATGAAAATTCAAATAAAACGACTGTCGAGACACCTCCCATTTGCGAGAGGGGCTTGACACGAAGCCACCGTAAACTCTCGGACAGCATATGGCTATAATGATTGACCCTGCAGGCATTGCTATATTTAGTTAACCGAAGCCCCATTATTCTGCTCACGACTCCCCTACACAGCACGCCCGTGGAAGCAACAATTTTTTCCCTAAGAAGGACGAACTAAGCTTGCTGGAAAATGAAAGCTCACAGATTTACAAAACAAAGAAGTAGGAGATTTAGTTTCTGTATACCCAGCGGCAAAAACCGACATGTGAAAGGACATATTTAGTGGTACAAGAGAGAGACAACCAGAAGCTGTACGAATTCTCCACCCAGTGTTTTGTGCACAATAGCAAATTATCCCCGAGGGTAGAGCTACGTCAAGGAGTCAGGCTTGGAGAGCGGGTTCTCCATGAATCTGTGGGAACAGAAGGCTTAAAACAAGCATTTATTTGTCGGGTGACTAAGCTGATGTCACGGCCATGATGTCCGAGCTTTTCTTCCTCTTCGTCTTTTACTAGGACGCCAAGCACACTGTCCACTACATGGCTCCCCCCCTAGCGATGAAGGCATTGCCGTCGAGTGGTTCATCTGCTTAAGATGGCGTTGCCAGCGTCCACGTGAGCTGGCTTCAAACGGTCTATAGAAATCGTCTCTTCGCGTCCGTTAACAAGGAGTGTAAAATACTTAGGATCGCGTTTTAGGACTTTAAAAGGACCGTCGTTAAGGCGCTTGTAACGGAAGTACGAGTAGCATCGTGACGGATGAAGACATGGCTGGTATGAAGTAATGATGGGCTCATATAAACGGTCTTGCTATCATGACGAAGCGGCGGTGGTACAACCGTAGCCATAGTAGTTCGCAGGTGGTCGGCGTAAGGGGTGTACCTCAGCAGATGTCGATTCTGAAGGCAAAGAACTGGCCGGGTACGCGAAGTGTCGTGTCGAAAACCAGCTCTGCGGATGAGCACTGTGTGTCTTCTTTCACCGCGGTGCGAAGACCAAGTATAACCAAAGGCCGGCGCTCTGTTCCATTGAATTGTTGAGTCTTGCGCACGCAATGACGCCTTCAGCTGACGGTGGAAGCGTTCTACCATGCCGTTCGAACTGGGGTGGTATGCTGTAGTTCGTATGTGTGTTACGCCTAGAAGGCGGGAGAGATGCCGAAAGAGGGACGATTCGAATTGTCTCCCTCGCTCTGTCCTTATGGTGTGTGGCACGCCATAACGAGCGATCCAGGTGTGCACGAGAGCCTGTGCAACAGATTCTGCAGCGGCGTTGCTTCCGGCCAGCGGGTGAATCGGTCGATACATGTGAGTATGTAACGTTGGTTCGCGGATGGTGGTAGCGGACCCAGAATGTCGACGTGAACATGGCCAAAACGGACGTCTGGTGGTGGAAAATGACCGGGCGCGCTCATGGTGTGTCTGTTGACCTTGGCGCGCTGGCACTGGATACACGATCGCGCCCAGCAACGAACATCAGCATTCATACGCGGCCAAAGGTAGCGGGAGGTGACGAGAAGTTGTGTTGCTCGCACTCCTGGGTGCGATAAGGAGTGTAGAGCGTCGAAAACTTGCCGTCGCAATTGTTGTGGAACATACGGTCGAGGCCGACCTGTAGACACGTCGCAAATGACGGTATAGTCGCAGCCCACTACACTGCCCACTGCAAATCCATTCCCTTCACTTCTTCCTTATTGGTGTCGGCCCAATACCTGACCTCTGCGTCTAGGCGTGAATTCGCGGCTACCAGTATAGCTTACGAGTGCTGTGAACTTGTTTGGCTGTCCTGCCGTGCAACTATGCTTGTTGATCTTGAGTAAAGGGACACACGACTTGCTCTGACGTGATGTCCATATCTTTGCCAACGCTACCCATGTGTGGCACATGTTGAGGCGTCAATCTGCCTTTCATATTTTCTAGTGCTGCCCTCGGCCGTATCGGTAGAGTGCTGGTAGTGGCCGGGACGACCGGTATGGCCAGAACAAAAGCCTCTGAGATTAAGAAGCGTTTCTCGACTTTTCCGCTATGGGAAAGGGTGCATGCGCCGCTGCATCGTGAAAATAGCGCATTACTCGTGAATCTTCAAGTAAAACTACTGACTACATATAACTTAATTTATTTTTCACAAATACCCTAGTTCGCGGGACATTTCGATTAACGCTATGTTAGGAACAGTAATCATAGCTTTATCGTGAGTAATTCAAGCACGCGCGCTGAGCGCAGTGGCTTTGCGATCTAAAATGTCTTTCGATTTCGAAAGCAGTAGTAACGCCGTTTGCCACGTATCTACGCTAACTAACCATACGTTTAATCGTGGAGGTGTCCTGTAGGTTGTAAGCCGTGCCCAGCGAACCAATTCTGTACTCGCAGGCAACATTTTCTTGGCTATCAAGTGAAGACTACAGTCCGAAATCGCACTAGTGCTACCG
The DNA here is from genome assembly GCA_030522465.1 of Rhipicephalus appendiculatus. Taxonomy (NCBI): domain Eukaryota; kingdom Metazoa; phylum Arthropoda; class Arachnida; order Ixodida; family Ixodidae; genus Rhipicephalus; species Rhipicephalus appendiculatus. Next base: position 42,617 of record JALIZH010022586.1, read on the forward strand.
CCAATGAATGTAGTTCCAGGATTGTATGCGTGATTTCTAGGTGAGAAATTAAAAGAACTACTTCATTTTCTACAGTAAGCTACTTGAAAAAGTACGCCACACACACCAGCGACATATTTGTTTGTTTCAATTTGTACATCGTTCGTTTCAATTTGTACATTGGACACACTGAGTTGTAGCAACAGACAGAGGGTAACAAACCGGGTAAAGCAATCTGGTTAACCTCACTTTGCCGTACATTAAAACCTACCGAAAACACTTTCAACGATTTCGCTTAATTCCGATACAAGTATATGAAAAGCATAGGAGAACCTGCAGGTTTTCGGTAAATGTTATACGGAAAACGTGTGGAATGACATACGAGACCTTTCTGCAGGGATCCCTCATGATTCTATTCGTATGGGTACGTTACGACAGCGGCCATTAAAAAAAAAAATTCACCCACCATTTCTTTGTACGCCGTGCCAATAAGCGATATATTAATTGAGCTATGTAACCTGAAATCCCCTTCCGCACTCCTATTTAGCTTCGAAAATATGCATCTGCGTAACAGCTTCTAAGCTTGGTAGAGTATCACGGAGCCGTGCGTACTTGAAAACATCGATTACGATTACCGAAAAAAAATGTTTTAGCCCACATACGACTCCGCCGCGCATGCTTTATGTGGAAGAATACCTTGTACGTGCTCTAAGTTTAACCTGTTCGTTTCATTTCCTGGATTCATAGTTATTCACAATTAATGATGCCCCCTGGCACAAAAATATTCGTATTTTTTTTTATTTTCGACCTCTCGTCTTCTAAGCATTTTGATTGCTCCACGAACTTATTTCTGCAGTTGCTGCACAACATGCAGCACATGCGGCTACGTAAACAACGCTATACGCTATCATAGAACGTCATCGTGAGCCCAGACTATTCCGACCGAGCTAGTGAGTAAACATACGTATTGCAAACTGTTCTTGCAGCACAGCGCTAACTTTTGGAAATGTTTGTACAACGCAATACCGAATAACTTCCCGAGAGCAAAGGGATGGGGTACGTGCGTACCGATTCCGGTAGAGAGGCATCATACAAGATTTGTATGTACAGGCCGCCTGTCTATGAGAAACACAGGATCTACAAGCCGAGCAGCAAGCGTACCAGGAAACAGTTCCATGTACGATCTATAACTCGCTAACTTGGTTAAGAAGTGCTAGCTCGAAGGCTCCTGCCCGACCACACGGGAACCGTAAAACCATTTTACTGACATACTACTGCGTCTTGCCTAACGAGGTTGGTTGCATTTGCAACGACAAAGCTTACACCTAGTCATTCTTCTGGTAGATTTTAAATCTTCGCTGTCTGTTTCTTTTAAATAATGTTGTTGAAGAGCGCATAGTTTTGAGAAATATAAATATATGATTTGATAAAGCTCTAACTAAGCGATAAAAATAAAAGAAACGAATCTTTACAGGTACTTGGAACCTCTTCATAATAGTGACAGTGCAACAAAAAAGTATTATCTAGATCACGCGATTCATGGTGGTCATTATGCTACTGAAAGTACACAGTACTAATGTAAAAGCCAGCGACGACCACGCTCATAAAATTAAAGGTAGCTCGAGGGACAAACCTTGCGTCTTTTCACGCTCGCGAGAGACGGCCGGGGTGTTTCCTCTCTGCTTGAGCATTAGACGTCTGGTCTAACAGGCGGGGGGGATGTTACCGCATGCGCCTCGGAGCGACGGAGGTGGGCCGGCTCGTTGGATCTCCGCTTCAGCCGCGTTCGCCGCCCCGGCTCGCACGCTATTACTCGCTGCTAAAACGTACGATGCGCTGGGGGGATCGTATCAATTTGGACTTTATACGCAACATGAAGGCGACGGCAACGGCAACGGCAATGGGGACGGCAAAAACCCGTCGAGACTGTCCATATAATTGCTATCGCCATAAAATTATGTCGTTCGTGACGTAACACGAACATTCCGAATGAGAGAAAGGCGAGTCAGGGGAACTCTGAGCGTCGTATTCAGGCTCTTGTACCACGAAAGTAATCTATTGGAAAGCAAATAAATAAAAAATTCCCATAATGTGGAAAGCGAAAATTTATTCAAGGGTAGAGCTTGATATGAAAAAAGGAGCATTTTAAACAAACGCATACAACATTTAGTCTAAAATGCATCATAAACTGCGGAGTGTTTTGCAGGTGTTCAATCTTCAAAGCCACCATCACGCATATTCTTCCCCTGAGAACAACGCTGGAGGTCTCCTAAGCCCCGCATGAGAAAAAGAAACATTCACGCAACCAAACACAGCGTATAACGCGATATTAACAAGGTGTGAGACACGCATCTTTATATTATCCCGATTCTGTTCACTTCAATTCTTCTTTTCATTTGTGATTTTAGACAAGAAGCCGCCGGCACGCAACGCAGTAGAATAACACGGTGCTCATCATGACGCCAAGAAAAATTTAAAAATGGCGATTTTAAAGCAATACTTGACTTTTTTAAAAGAACACACAAATAGAAAGGGCGATTAATTTGGAGCTGCTGATATTAAAGAGCATGCAGCGCCAGGACACGACGCTGAATCTACGCCTACGCCTGCCCGTGTGCCATAGTCAACGCCTGCCCGTGTGTCTACTTCGTCCTTGTGTCAGTGTGCGCTGTAAGCCATTATGGATCTTCACCAACTAGCCCGGTCAAAAACCTTGCTGAATATGAAGGTACGCTACGCTGCTCGAGATGAGGCATTTTTACTTTTGAGCTTTTATTTTTTTGATTATATTTTAAGGAACGAGACTGGCGGGCCGAGCTAAGAGGACGGGACGAGGAGCGAGAAGGATGGCATTGTGGCCGGCGACAATAAGAAAGGCCGTCAGCGACGGTGTCTGAAACGCGGAGGGCCAGCCCTCTATGATCCATATACAGCCCCATTCTTCCGGCACTGTCACTCAGCCTGTCGCCATAGTCAACGCCTGCCCGTTATTCATAACGACCGGACAGTGGCTCGAATTACAGGAAGAGAGAGAAAAAACGGCAGATCCCACGCACTGTGGGAATCGATGTAATGCGAAGCAGCCAGCAAGGAACAAATCATGCTGAACATAATATGCATTTCATGAGTTACATGTTAGGACCTGTCGTTTATGTTCGTCATACATTCACGTCAAGCAATACCAATTTTGGTGTATATCAAGCTAGCGAGCTGCACGCAAGCGCACCATGAGCCTGGCATGTAAATGGCATTGTAGAAGACATGCATGCCAAGATTTTCATGTTACCACCTGCCAATTATGTTCGCTATACAGTCATATCCCGCAATACCAATTTTGGTGTATATCAAGCTAGCGAAACGGCCACGAGAGTGCCATAAGCGTGACATGCAAGTCATGTTGTACATGACATGCCATGATTTCCATATTACCACTTGTCATTTATGCTCGTCATACAATCAAGTCGCTCAAAAGGACACTTTCTACATTCCAAAGTGTGTTGGGCGAAAGCTTGCGGCCATTCGACTGACTTTGCCATGATTTTCTTTTTTACACTCTTCGTGGGATGGCACACAAACGGAATGTGTGCGTGTTTTCTTTTTTTTTTAAATTTTTTTACCGCGAATCGCAGTGAGACGCGAGACTAATCTGCATCCGTTTCGCATGGATTCGTATTCTCGCGCGAAGAAAACGGCCTGAGGAGCACTATGACCATGGCATGCAGATCATACTTTTCATGACAAGCTAGTAATGGTTTTCGTTATATGACCAGTCATTCATATTCATCGTACAGTCATGCTATGTCGTACCAATTTTGGTATAAATCCCACGAACGATAAGGCCAGGAGAGCACAAAGTTGTAGGCGGCTAGACAGACAGACAGACAGACAGACAGACAGACAGACAGACAGACAGACAGACAGACAGACAGATAGATAGATAGATAGATAGATAGATAGATAGATAGATAGATAGATAGATAGATAGATAGATAGATAGATAGATAGATAGATACGCTCAAAGTCGTCGAAGTTCGCTAAGAAATGCTTCGCATTTAAAAGTCCTCAGCTAAGCTTCTCACTCACCGACTGTGCTGGCACGCCACACTTTCATATTGAGAACGAGTGCTTCGAGTGCTCACGTGTCTACCGCTCATAGGCTTCATCAAAGCACCAACTAAACATGCTGCGTGTGCACAGAAAGCTTCCGCAGGAGCCCATCGGTCCTGCGACCTCGTCACGATCGCAAAGGCACAGAGTGGTGTCGCTGCATGCTGTGTATATGCTGTTGTACTTCTGCTACATTTATAATGGGCATATTGCTCTAAACGTATTACTCGGCTGGACGCGTTATTTACGAAAACCACCGACTAAAGTAAAGTATACCTGTGAACGAGAATCTCTATCTGTACAGTATAAAGTACCATTCTCGCGAAATTTAAAGAAAAAAGCCTGCAGATCCCACGCAATGTGGGAATCGATGTAATGCGAAGCAGACAGGAAGGTGAAAATCATGCTTTACATAATTTGCATGTCATATTTTATATGTTAGGACCTGTCATTTTTGTTCGTCATACAGTCACGTCGTGCAATACCAATTTTGGTCCATATCAAGCTAGCGAACTGGACGCAAGCGCACCATGAGCGTGGCATGTAAATGGCGTTGTAGATGACGTACATGCCAAGATGTTACCACCTGCCACTTATGTTCGTTATACAGTCATGTCACTCAATACCAAATTTGGTGTCTATCAAGCTAACGAAACGGCCGCGAGCGCGCCATGAGCGTGGAATGCAAGTCATGTCGCTCATGACATGTCATGATTTCCATATTAGCACTTGTCATTTATGTTCGTCATACAGTCATGTAACTCAATACCAAATTTGGTGTATCTCAAGCTAACGCAACGGCCGCGAGCACGCCATGAGCGTGGCATGCAAGTCATGTCGCACATGACAAGTCATGATTTCCATATTACCACTTGTCATTTATGTTCGTCATACAGCCATGTCACTCAATACCAAATTTAGTGTATATCAAGCTAACGAAACGGCCGCGAGCGCGCCATGAGCGTGGCATGCAAGTCATGTCGCTCATGACAAGTCATGATTTCCATATTACCACTTGTCATTTATGTTCGTCATACAGTCACGTCACTCAATGCCAAGTTTGTTGTATATCAAGCTAACGAAACGGCCGCGAGCGCGCCATGAGCGTGGCGTGTAAATCATGTTGTTCATGACATGCACGTCGTTATTTGCATATTATGACCTGTCATTTCTTTCGTCATACAGTCACGTCATTCAATCCCAAATTTGGTGTATATCAAGCTAATGAAACGGCCGCGAGCGCGCCATGAGCGTGGCATGTAAATCATACTTTTCATGACAAGTTAGTCATGATTTTCATGATATGACCAGCCATTTATGTTCGTCACACAGTTATGTTATGCAGTACCAAATTTGCTTTAAATCCCATTAACGAAACGGCCAGGAGAGCACAACGTCGTAGGCGGCTAGATAGATAGATAGATAGATAGATAGATAGATAGATAGATAGATAGATAGATAGATAGATAGATAGATAGATAGATAGATAGATAGATAGATAGATAGATAGATAGATAGATAGATAGATAGATAGATAGATAGATAGATAGATAGATAGATAGATAGATAGATAGATAGATAGATAGATAGATAGATAGATAGATAGATAGATAGATAGATAGATAGATAGATAGATAGATAGATAGATAGATAGATAGATAGATAGATAGATAGATAGATAGATAGATAGATAGATACGCTCAAAGTCGCCGAAGTTCGCTAAGAAATGCTTCGCATTTAAAAACGAAAAATGCTGACTCGTATACCGCCGCTCAGCGCAAGAACGGGCGACTAAGGGCGGCGCTCTAAATCTATAGATGGCTATATAGATAGGAAGGTTAATATATCGATAATGTCGATATGTCGATAATATCGATAGACACCTCTCTTCGCATAGTGTCTCGCGCTTGTCACTTGTATTTTTACGGATATGTTTATCAAACACGCATATCCCGTCTTTAGGATTTATCATCCCGTTACTTCAGGTGTGCGGGAGTTCATAGGTCGCGGCTTGAAACTCCGACGCATCTGTAGCAAAAATTAATGGAATTCCAGGCCTGAGATATCCCCACGTGGCGCGAGTTTCACATTGCTATTCGTAAGCACACCAATATTCGGGTTCGATAACGCTTCTTGCCTCTCCCCCTCCCCTATTTTCTTTTCACCCATTGGTCTCCGAAAAGCCGGCAGGGACGGTGCTGAAGTAACGGCGGCCGTCAACGCAGCCATGGTGGCCCTGCGCAGAATACCCACACCGACCAGCGTCCCTGCGGGTATCGGTAGTGAGGGGAGGCTGACGGGGAGCCGAGGTTCACGGCCGGGCCGCCAGGCGGCCTGCTCATTCAGTGCCTCACTGGAATACGGTGTGCGCTTCCGACACTCAGATACCATGCGCCACTGAAGAGACTCGGGGATATATACCTCCGATAGGCTGGAGTGCGCTCCTAGAGGGCCTCGCCCCGTCAGCCACTACTTCACACGGTTAGTGCTTTTGGTCGTACACCCTCTTCCTACACGCGATATCCGTAGGATAGTCTCATTGCTTCTTTATTATACCGTTTCTTCTTTTTTATTTAATGTTGCCGAAGAAACGAATCCACACTCGTTAGATGTAGCGATACTTTTAAACCTAGCGAAGGTCGCGTTTCAATCGTTCACAATTATTGTAACTACAAATTAGGGGTAAGTAGAGAAAAGCAGTCGGTACCTGGTTATTGTTCATGAATGATAGATTGAATAGATGCTTGCGTGCGTGCGTTGTTCATATACTCTTCATGATAAGTTGTCTTAACTGTTGCGGACAACTCTCCTCCCAAAATATGCGAGCGATATTATTTCGCTTTTGTTCCTTTTTTCTCTTTGGTAATGCGTCATTTACTTTCTGATGCTGCATCTGCGCGGATGAGTGCAATGAGTCGGTACGCAGATAATTAACGGATAACTTTCGGAAATTGAAATGCATGTACTTCATTTCGTGTTCTCGTTTTTTTTTTCTGCGATGAGTATTGTGTGTTTGAATTTAGAACCGGAAACAATTTGTTGTTGTAACATGACACTTACATCCCGTTTTAAAGTTGCACTACCATTCCGAGTTGGCGTTTTCTCCTCATATATGCATACAACAGCAACAATGACAGAAATCTGCATCTTGTTAAGGCATGTTATGGCTGTGATAGCAGAGGATTGTGCTTTTCCAGGCGTACATAATCTAAAGACTACTGCATTACTTCACTGATGTGCCGTATTCTTAAATCAGGCATTGCATTGTCGATGGCACAATAAAAGAAATAGAAAAAAAAGAAACATCATCGCAAATGCTACAAAATGTGTCGATCAAAATGCTTACAGCTTTCGTATGACTACGGTTCACTAAAACACCCCTCCAAAATTTTCTAATTTTCAACAATTCCGGAAGGAGGTTCCATTTTAGGTAAGAATGGGTGGTGGCAGGAATGTGTTTTTTACTACAAATAATGTATTGTGCGCCTGTTTGCCTATGAAGGTAGCAGGCAGTTCAGAAGTAAGCAATATAACTGAATGTACTATAAATCCATAGATTGAAGCAACGAAAAAAAGCGCCCATATGCAAAATCAGAAAACAAAAGGTTGTTTTTTCGCGCCTCCGATGCACATTTTCAATTCCAAATTTATTTTGGTGGGCGTGTGCTGGAGTATGCTACTTGTGGTATGCTATTCACGTGCAACGATGAGCGGAAGCAAACCAGAGATTTAAGTAACATTTACTCTGTGATGTGTGGGTTCATGCTAAAACATCAGCGCAGCGTTTGTATAAAAGTATGTTCCGAAATTGTTTTCTTTTCTGGAAAGAACATGAGCAAAAACTGATGCATAAAAACGCATTTCAAAGAGAAGCATTATAAGATTTTCACATTGAATTTTCATTTTATTTTTTTTCTATCTCATTTCCAATATTTTTCCTTTTTTTTATATACATGTCCTCACTTTCTTTCCTTCCTTATCTTTCTTTCCCCCCTTACCCCTTCCCCAGTGCACGGTAGCAAACCGAAAATTTTCTTCAGGTTAACCTCCCTGCCTTTCACTTAACCTTTCTCTCTCTCTCTTCTTTCAATCTTGCAGGCACACAAGGTCCCACAGGAGGTGCTTAACGTCATCTGCTACGGCTCTGTAATGCACGCTTATCTTGCTTTGACATAGCACAGCAAGAACGGTGCCTATCAGTGCGCTTGCACTGCTTAGTTTTGGTGCGCGGCCGCGCTTGATGAAATGGCGTTCCGTGGAGCGCGACCACGCTGAACCATGGACGAGGCTCTACAGGGAATGAAACGTATTTCTTTGTATGCGTGCTTAAATATTTTTCCTTGCGTAAAAGTGATACGCTGGTCAGAAAATCGGAGCTTGCGACAGTGTTGTAGCAGCACGAACAACGACGTAGCCTCCATTCTGGGTAATAATTTGTGAACGAGCGTAAAGTCGTTTGCATCAACACACAGTATTTGGAGTCGGGGTGTCTCTGTTTGCCAAAAGACATGTTTACCTTCCCGCTGCATTCAGTGCGCCGGCGCTAGGCTACTCTCAATCTACACACTCTCACAGAAACATAGGAGTCACTTCCTTGGGCGTCATCGGCACAACTTCCTGAAACACTTCCTTCGCAGCATCCATGAGGAAACCCTCTTCATATCGTTCATTACTTTCTACATCTCCCAGAGCAAAAGCGCTTACACGACCAGATATAGTTGTCGGTATTCCCAACATTTGTCGCACTCCGTACACAATAGGGAAGAAGAGCCCAAATCTTTCGCCTGTCAGCGAGATGAAGCGCCGAAGTGGCTGTCCTGAGATGTACGCTTTAGAGTTGAAGAAATGGTAGCTATTGTAAATTTTCGTAGGTACAAAGCGAAGCCCCCCCCCCCCCCCTCCCCGCCCTCCTTCAGCTGATGGACTCGTTGATACGCCACTGTTGAACACTACTATTAAAAAAATATCTGTTCGTATATGCTTGTAAAATTCGCTAGCCGAAGATGCCGCTAGGGCCCAAGGACTCCTAGCTGCCATCTAAGGGAGGGGAGACAGACTCCTCTCACACTTGCCGTGTCAATAAAAGTTGTTTCTCTCTCTCTCTTCTTTCTAAGTGCTTTATATGTACTCTTTCAGGAGAGCAGATTTGAACCATAAAAATACACATTCTTGGTACAGAAATGCTAAACAAAGACTTCCCGCATCAAATGTAAACAATTTGTCAAATAAATATGACTTCCCTTGATGAACGAGTATGGTGTCACATTTGAGGCAACACACAAGTAATATGCTGCACTTTCGTGAGAAATATATGTGGCGTTAAACGGCCGCGTACTTTGAGAACGCACGACTATAGAAAGGTAGGCATATTTCCTTCTTATATGCAGCCTCGTTTTGACAAGCTTTACTTCTCCTAGCCACATCACATGCATTGGCAAAAAATTTCACGTCTCAGTCCAAATACATATTGCAACGTTCAACTTTTCCTTATGTGGCATTGTGTCGATAACTGTGACGTTGTGGTTGTCGTGAGCTTGGCTTTTGACCTGCTGCTTCGTTCTATGGGAAAGTAAAGAGAGGAAAATCACGAGCATGTAGAGTTAATGACATACTTCATGGATATCGCATGTCGTACATGCACATTGGCAATGACAAAGTCAGTTCAGAGCGTTGGTTCGTGGACTTAGAAAGCACTGGAAGCTATTTAAAGTACTACTTTGTTAATGCTTCCTGGTGGGCTAGCTCATCTTGATGCATACTGAAATAAAAAAAATGATTTGCGTAGTTTTCACGAACTCGCGCAAAGCTGGGTGACCGAATAGCTGGTGGGCATTTAGCTAGTACTGGCTTGGCCTGTCTTTTATCCTCTTCCTGGCCTCTTTCCCACCACTTGCATACTATAGTATACATGGGAACGCTGAAGAAAGCCTGGTGGTCCTGGCGGTGTCTTGCGTCGCTGACAGAGCCAGCATGTCCTCACGTATCGAATGAACGTCGGCAGTAAGGCGTGGCAAGTAGCACTTTTGTTGTATCCTCGCGAGCATGCAGGAGAAAACCGATCTGGCCAGCCGTCGGGTCGTTGTGGAGGGCCTGCAGAATTTCTGGTTGCCGTGCCGAAGGTACAACGATAAGGTAGTTGGCCCGGGCCAGTGAGAAATTCTTCTTTACGAGGACGTCGTTTTTCAAGATAAATGACGCCAGTCCTCACCTGAATGCTTTTGGAAGAACGGCGGTCCTGCCCTCGATGTATTCCACTATGCCCTTGAGCTCCGCATCCGCTGGCTGGCGTTCAGCGAAGTCGTCGGCACTTGTGTTCCCAAGAAGCAGTTTTCATCCTGGTCATCCTGCGGTGGGGGGCCGACGGGGACACGAGACAGGCAGTTGGCGTCGGATTTTTTTAAGGACTTGTAAACGACCGTAATATCGAATTTCTTGAAATCTTAGGCTCCGCCGTGTGACGCCACCTGGAGTGTCCTTCAAGTTGGCTAGCAAACACAAGGCGTGGTGGTTGCTCAAAACTTGGAAGTGCGTGCCGTAGAGGTAGCGGTGACTCTTGGATGTAGCTCAGATGATTACAAGATACTCTTTTTTTGTTGTACAATAGTTGGCTATAGCCTTGCGTAGTGGCCGGCTAGCATAACGCATAACTGATTACTCTTTGCAGCCTGTCAGTCCTCCTCACAAGGAGAGCGCCAAGTCCTGCGCTGCTTGCGTCGCTGTGGATTTCCGTATCGGCGTATTCGTCGAAATTCGCAAGTATTGGAGGCGTCTGCAGGCGTCGTTTCTGTTGTCGAAATGCTTCGACTTGCGCTGCTTCCCGCTTGAATTCTGCGTCGGTTTTCCTGAGGTGAACTAGAGGTTCGGCGATCCTCGAGAATTTCTGGACTAAGCGTCTGTAATAGTCGCACAAGCCGAGAAATCGGCGTACGGCCTTCATGTCGGTGGACGGAAGGAAGGCGGTGATGACAGCTGTTTTCCGCTGTTCGGGCCGAACTCCAGACTTGCTAATTATGGGACCCGAGAACAAGAGCTCCTTGTACGCGAAGTGGCACTTTTCTGGCTTCAGAGTGAGTCCGGAGGTCCTGATTGCTTGAAGTACAGCTTCAAGGAGCCGGTGGTGTTCGTCGCTGTTTCAAGAAAACACAACGACGTCATCCAAGTATACGAGGCACGTCTGCCACTTCAAGCCAGCCAGCACTGTATCCATAACGCGTTGAAATGTCACACATGAAATTTCAATGCGTTAAAGGGCTTGAACTCAAAAAGGCCCTGTGGTGTAAAAAGGCAGTCTTTTCTCGGTCTCTGTCGTCGACTTCAATTTTCCAGTAGCCGGTCTTGAGGCCATAGACGAGAACTACTTCGCGTTATGGAGTTGATCCAAAGCGTCGTCTATCCGTGGGAGAGCGTACACGTAGTTCGTGATTTTGTTCAGGCAACGACAATCGACGCAGAAACGCAGGAATGGCTGACAGTTGGGTTTGTTGGTTTCATGATCCGAAGTGTTGAATTGCGCCAACATGACATGGACTACAAGAAAAGACGACGACACACAGAGCGCAAACTAGCAACAAAAGTTTATTTCCTGAGCCCACAGTTTTTATGCACCACTCAGACGCCACCAGGCGTGTATAACAGTCAACTTCTTCGAAAAGCGAGCTCTTTACTCGATAAGTTAACAGTCGGTGTGCTGACGCAGTTGTCGCATCTGGGAATATTAAGTTGACAAGAGAAATCATCGAAGCCGAAAACATTGTTATATTAGGACCCGAATGCGTCAGCATGCCGTCTGTTAACTTATCGAGTAAAGAGCTCGCTTTTCTAAGAAGTTGACTATTGTACATGCCTGGTGGCGTCTGAGTGGTGCATAAAAACTATGTGCTCAGGAAATAAAATTTTGTTGGAAGTTTGCGCTCTCTGTGTCGTCGTCGTCTCTTCTTGTAGTCCCTGTCTTGTTGGCGCAATTCAACACTTCAGAAACGTAGGGTTCCATCCTTCTTCACTAACACCACGGGAGAAGCCCACGGAATCTTGGAGGGCTAGATAATGCCATCGCATGGACATTTCGTTGACTTGTTTCTGAACGGTCTTCCGTTCTCGAGTCGAAAGCTGGTAGAGAATCTAACGGAGTGGTCGGGAATTCTCTTCCGTTATGATACGGTGCTTAGCAAGGGCCGTTTGTCGTACCCGCGATGACGATGAGAAACAGGTCCTTGTATTCCTGCAGAAGTCATCGAAGCTGTTTGTGTTGGCGAGTGGGACGACTTGGATTATGTCGAAGGAAGGCTTCGGTAGTGGGGTTGTCACTGCAGCTTCGTCAGAATCTGAAAAAACGAACGCATCGCTAACGGCCAAGATTTCTTCCATGTAAGCAATTGTCGTGTCCTTGCTCAGGTGTCTGTACTCTTCGCTGACGTTCGTTAGAATCATGTTTCCTCTTCCGTCACGCAACCGAGCCATATCTTTTGCGACGGACATTTCACGGTATGGCAGCAAACGCTGATTGCTCTCGATGACACCCTCGATGTCTTCCGCTTTTTCGGTGCCGACGGAAATTATGATGCTGGAGCTAGCGGAATGGTAACTTGATCCTAGAGCACGTTCAGGGCATGTCGACATGGGTTCTTATCAAGTGGTGTCGCTTGTGCGACTATAGAGTTATCGACTTGGTGCTCAAGTCGATGTTTCGATGTCAAGTATGCTATTCCTCGAGCAATGTTGCAAGATTACGAAGCTCCCAGGATTAGTGCGACTGTTGATGGTGACTTACTGTGCAGACCCCAGCCGGCGTTGTTAGATGGCCTCCAGCGGTCCGGATTTCGGGGCTTTCCCAAGCAGTCATCACTTTCTTCAACTTCGTCGCGAAAGGCCCACTGACGACGGAAAAGTCGGCTGCAGTATCGACGAGAGCGATGAAATTGTGGCCGTCGATGAGCACGTCGAGTTCGCTAGTTTGTCGCCTTGCGTTGCGGTTAAGTCGTGGCGTCGGATCTCGGCTACGTGCGTTTGCTCCGCTGCTTCCTCGTGCCATCGTTAGGTCTTCTTTCGGCCATGAATTTTCGACTTCAGGGCTCCATCCGGCTTGCGGTGCGTTCTTGATATTTCGTCGCGGCGTCGTTATCGGCGGCGGAAGATCTTCGGTATTTCGTCGTACAACAACCGCACCTCCATCGGTTGTGGCCCTTAGTTTTTCGGATAGGGCTCGCGGAGCGGCCCCGAGTAGGGCTGGTATACTGGTGGCGCTGCGGTGACATGTGCCGGCCTGGCGACGGTGATCGGGATGGTTTTCAGGGTGTCCACTGCGCTCCTGCGAGGTAGTCGGCGATGTCGTGTGGTCGTTCACCCCGTTGTGGACACGGTGCGTTGGCGACGAAACCGCGCAGCCCCATCTGGCCGTGCTGGCAGCGGCAGTAGGTATGGCCGGCTTCCCCGCAGTGGTAGCAGAGCGGGCGGTGTCAGAAGCGCACCAAACGTCAGTTTTCCTTGGGAAGTACAGGCTGACGGTACGGCGTCGGTGGCGGCAGCGGTGCCTGGCGACGTTACTGCGGCGATGAGGCTTCTTTGCGTGGGTGTGGAGGAGGATCTCGACAGCGGAGTGCTGCTGCACTGCTCATAGCTTGCAGCTGTGGCTCCGGTAGCTGAGGAACGCCCAGTGATTGCTGGATCTCCTCGCACACGACGTCAGCGACAGAATCTACTTTAGGCTGCGATGAAGGTAGAAATTTTCGCAGCTCCTATGCACGACCGCACTGATCGTTTTAAGCTGGTCAGCGGTTCCTAGCTCTTGGGCGTCGGCGTAGTTTGGAGCCGAGATACTGCGGTCGCACTGCCGCATCCGCATCTCGAGTGTCTTCTCGATAGTCGAGGCTTCGGAAGCGAATTTTGCGACCGTCTTCGGCAGGTTCCTGTTCAACCCGGCGAATAGTTCTTGCTTGACACCGCTCATGAGGAAGCTCACTTGTTTCTCTTCTATCATGCTCGGGTTGGCGTGGCGATCAAACGGGTCATCTCCTCCGTTTAGGTCGCGATATTTTCATTGGGAAGCTGAACTCGTATCTCCAGCATAGCTGCGGCCGGTTCCTTGCGGACGACGCTCGTGAAGGGGCTCAGGAACGTCGGACGAAAGAGATCCCAGGTTCGTAATGTGGATTGTCGGTTCTCGAACCATGTCCTCGCGGCGTCTTCTAGGTAGAAGTAGACGTGACGTAGTTTTTCTCCCTCGCAGCAGTGTTTACGCTCCTCGACGACCAGCCGCTTTCTGAGAAATCAATTTTGGAATGCCGGGAAGATCGAGCTTCACGCTGGAAAGCGACGAAGGGGCTGTTGAAGTTCCTGCTAGCGACCCGCCTCGTTGAACGATTGTGACACTCCTGTGTCTTTTTGTGTGTTTCTGCTTTCCTCCCCCCTCTCTCATTTCTTACTTTTCTGTCTCCCCTTACCCCTTCCACCTTGAAGGGTAGACAACCAGATATTTGTTTTCCGGTTAACCTCCCTGCCTTTCCGCATCACATCTCTCTCTCGAATAAAGTTGAACTGTTCGCGCACTGCGTGTGATGTTAAGAGAATGAACTCAAACAACCCTGGAGGTTCTAAAACATTACAGAACATTCTGTGCCGAGCGCATCTAACAGTCTTTGCGGGTGAAAGCTGAATACACCAAAATAAAGCAGTAAACACACGTGACAATATCAATGACTGAGTTGCAATTACTCGAAAATAACAACATTAACTTGGAACACTTCATGCCCTGAAGGTAACTGTGCCCCCCTTTTCTATCGCGTTGCTTTGCTGAAATTGTTGTCGTTATTCTGAAATGTTGCGCGGGAGTAGTACTACGTTCTATTCCTTCGATTTTGTTTTTACCGAGCGTGCCGTTCTCCCTAGGCGCTTGCAACAAGGTCAACATTGACCACGTGAACTTAGCACTTAAGTTAGCATGTTGAACTAATTTACAGCTTTTTTTCCACGCTTCCATCTCGATTCCCCCCGCAGGGGCGTCTGCGTAAGCAGGCGTTTGGTGTGTCGCGACACCACGGACTCGAGCTAACGGGGGGGTTTCGACCTCCTCCCACGCCTCGCCGTGCGTGGCTGAGCCGTGTCCAGGGAAAAGGGGATCCTGGGGGTTGAGCCGGCGCCGGGTGATTGGACCTTTAAGGCCCCCCGGCGGAGGCAACACACCCCTTTGGCCCCGGCTTCACGTAGACGGCACCCCTGGGCTGACCCACCCAGGGGAAATCGGCAGTCGCGTTTTTCTATCTTTCTACCTACATCTTTGTCTTTCTCTCCCACTTTTGATCTGTCCTGTCTTCTCCTCACTTATTTTTACTTCCGATTTTTCCTGGCGGCAAGGGTTAACCTTGTGTAGTTACTCAACCTTAAGTAGTTATATTTGGTTATAGTGGCAATGCACGGCTGGCGTCTGAAGCCTTACACTCTTAAGCGCTTCAGCGTCCCCTTGTTGGACTCCATGGTGGGTGGTCGCCATTGCCGCCGAAATAAACAACACTATTATGGGAACACCCGCATTTCCCCGCCTGCTTGATCGTCTCCCTCTAAAGAAGGTACGCACCGAAGAACTTTCATGTTTCAGCCGACCCAGACTAGCCTTTCCCAAATTCCATGTAGTCCGCAGCGAAAATCCAGAAAAACAAGCCAGATCCATTTCTCCATTTGTCGTTTCGAAATCTCTGACCGAAGCATTTGGCCCAGGATACAAGGTTACTAAGATGGCTAGCGGTGATCTTCTGCTTGAGCTACCCGAAAAACACCACTACGAAAAACTCAGCAGTCTTGTTACATTTGGCAATATCCCAATATCTATTTCACCTCATCGATCAGTGAACACCTCACGTGGAGTCGTCTCAGAAACAGACCTCCTAGAATTATCCGAACAAGAACTGCTCGAAGGATGGAAAGAGGAAAATGTCACGGATGTGAAACGAATTGTCATCAGACGCGACAACAAAGAGATACCTACCAAGTACCTAATACTTACTTTTGCATCCAGCACGTTGCCTTCAACAATAGAAACAGGCTACCTTAAACTCTCTGTCCGTCCCTACATCCCCAATCCAAGGCGATGCTATAAATGTCAGCGATTTGGTCACGGCTCGCAGAACTGCCGTGGTCAGGAAACCTGTGCGAGATGTGGAGGCCACGGCCACCCATCCGACAACTGTGTTGCCACGCCTCACTGCGTGAACTGTGATGGGGACCACGCCGCATACTCGCGTTCGTGTCCCAATTGGAAGAAAGAAAAAGACATCATCAGTCTAAAAGTCAGAGAAAATATTACGTTTAAGGAAGCCCGCAAGAGGTGCTCTCCTTTCCACAACACACCTTATGCTGATGCGGCGCGTCGGGGGGGCAGCGTCACAGCAGCTATCGCCACCTGGACAGCCCGCTCACAGCGAGCTGTTGCTAGTGGCACCTGCCCCCGGGGTGACAGTAGTCAAGACTCCTGCACCCAAACAGCAACCAAGCCCGGTTACCCCAGGGTTGCCGGCTAAGCATCAACCCTCGACGGCAACCTGCGCTACGCGCAGCGAAAGCGCAGGACCGCCAAAAGTGCCCGCATTGAGTGCAGTCAAGACTGCCTCAGCCATTCCAGCCCCTGCTAGCGTTGGCAACCGCCGGCAGAGTCTGGATTCGAAGGAAGCGCCATCGGCCACCGGGCCGAAGGGCGCAAAAGGCTCGTCCTCCGAGGCGAGACTTTCCCAGCGACTCTCTCGCTCGCAAGAGCACGTGTCCGGGACCTCAGAAGAGGGAATGGACACTTCACCTATCTTGACGGCGCATCAAGCGCCTAAGGAGCGGCGAGACCTTCTCGACCGCTCCAGAAAGGACAAATTGCGCGTTATGGGGCCTGGAAAGGGCTCTGTAACTTAAGTGAATACCTTCTTTTGTACACACAGCACTAGTTTGCCTTCAATATGAGTACGAAAATAATTCAATGGAACGTCAGGGGCCTTCTTAGGAACCTTGATGACGTCCAAGAGCTTCTTCACAAACACACACCAAGAGTGTTGTGTGTACAGGAAACACACTTAAAACCCATGCATACCAACTTTCTTCGACAGTGTGTCATATTCCGAAAAGACCGCCATGATGCTCTCGCATCCTCAGGCGGAGTCGCTATTATAATAGATAGAAATGTAGCATGTCAGGCTTTGCAGCTGCAAACGCCCCTGGAGGCAGTGGCTGTTCGAACTGTTCTCTTCAACAAGCTCATAACAATTTGCTCACTTTATATACCTCACCACCAATTACACAAACACGAATTTCAGTCCTTCATTGATGAATTGCCTGAACCATACCTCATCCTTGGTGATTTCAATGCACACAGCAACCTGTGGGGAGACTCTCGCTGTGATGCCCGAGGCCGCCTGATTGAACAGTTTCTGTTTTCCGTTGTTGCGTGCCTACTCAATAACAAGGAGCCAACATGTTTTAGCCTTGCCAACAAAAGTTATTCTTCTATCGATCTTAGCATTGTTTCACCCGCCCTTTTACTGGATTTTAATTGGGACGTTATTAAAAACCCCTACGGGAGCGACCATTTTCCCATACTCTTAAGCACAACAAAAGAAAACGAGTCTTCACCACATGCTCCCAAATGGAAGGCTGACGCAGCGGATTGGGAGAGGTTTAGAACTCTTACCAGTATCTCCTGGGCTGAGATGTCGTCTTTGGAAATTGGTGCAGCTGTTCAGTTTTTTACCGCTTTTATTATTGACGCTGCTACGCAATGTATTCCTCATACAAGTGGTATTGCTTCCAAACGTCGCGTTCCGTGGTGGAACGAAGATTGTCACAACGCTCGCAAAAAGCAAAACAAAGCGTGGGGATTACTCCGTGACTCCCCCCACTGCTGAGAATCTTATTAATTTTGAACAGACCAAATCCCAAGGCCGGCGAACACGCCGACAGGCAAGGAGAGAGAGTTGGGAGAAATTTTTATCGGGCATTAATTCGTACACGGACGAAGCTAAGGCCTGGAACAAGGTAAATAGGATAAGAGGCCGACAAACTCATTCTCTTCCTTTAGTCAATACAGACGGCAACAGCCTGGAAGATCAAGCCAACTCTCTGGGCGCACACTTTGAACGTGTGTCCAGCTCTACGCACTACTCGGACACGTTCAAACGATACAAAACAAGCATAGAAAGACAAAAATTAGAAAGAAAATGTGCGAAAAACGAGGCATTCAATGAACCATTCAACTTAGCCGAGATGCAAGCAGCGCTTAACTGCTGCAATGAATCTGCACCAGGCTCTGACCGTGTTATGTACCAAATGCTAAAGCACTTACCCCGCAACACACAGAAAACCCTGCTCTGCCTGTATAACGCGGTATGGACTTCCGGCGAGATTCTCTCTGCGTGGAAAGAGGCCATTGTAATCCCCATTTTGAAACAGGGAAAATATCCATCTAGCGCATCCAGTTACAGGCCCATAGCACTGACAAGTTCCCTATGCAAAGTGTTTGAGAAAATGATAAACTGTCGCTTATTACATTTCCTAGAAACGAACAAATTATTAGACCCGTACTAGTGCGGATTTCGGGAGGGTCGATCCACAACCGACCACCTAATCCGCATTGAGTCACAAATTCGCGATGCATTTGTCCACAAACAATTCTTCCTCTCAGTATTCCTAGATATGGAAAAGGCTTATGACACCACGTGGCGGCATGGAATACTGAGAGACCTGTCACACTTAGCCATACGGGGTCGGATGCTCAACATAATCGAAAGTTATCTGACTAACCGCACATTCCGCGTTCGGGTTGGAAATGCCCTGTCGCGATCGTTCGTGCAAGAAACCGGTGTACCACAAGGCGGTGTACTCAGCTGCACACTTTTCATTATAAAGATGAACTCTTTGCGTCTATGCATCCCGCAAACCATGTTCTACTGCACGTATGTGGATGACATCCAGATTGCGTTCAAATCTTGCAATCTAGCAATTTGTGAGCGGCAGGTCCAGCTTGGACTGAGCAAGGTGTCCGAATGGGCAGATATCAACGGGTTCAGGATAAACCCAGATAAGAGCACCTGTGTTCTTTTTTCTAGAAATAGAGGCCTCCACCCAAATCCTGAAATTGAGCTCCATGGCCAGCGGATACCTGTAGAGGCCGAGCATAAATTTCTAGGACTGATTCTTGACTCAAAGCTCACATTCGTAACACACATCAAGTCTATAAAAAACAAAAGCATAAAAACAATGAACATCCTAAAAGTGCTGTCACGCACAACATGGGGCAGTGACAGGAAGTGCCTGATGAAACTTTATAAAAGCCTCATTCGCTCGCGCCTAGATTACGGAGCCGTTGTGTATCAATCTGCGACAGCGAGCGCCTTGAAGATGCTCGACCCTGTCCACCATCTAGGCCATCGCCTTTCCACGGGTGCTTTTCGAACGAGCCCCGTGGAAAGTCTTTACGTGGAGTCCTACGAGTGGTCACTGCACCTGCAGAGATCGTACATGTCGTTCACATATTTTCTCAAGGTAAATGCCAACACTGAACACCCCTCACACTCCACAATCAATGATCTGACCACTTCTGCCCTATTTGACAATCGTCCTTCGCTGAGACAGCCCTACTCACTTCGTGTAAGGGGCCTCGCTGACGAAACGGGATTGCCACTTTTTGAACACCGTTTGGTAGCTCCGCGGCAGGTCTGCCTCCGTGGCAGTGGCAGATTATACATTGCGATATGTCTTACATTGAAGTTACTAAGCACGCACCTGCTGCACATATCCACACGCACTTCCTGGAACTTCAAAATAAGTACACTTGTCCAGAATTCTATACAGATGCATCAAAGTCTCACACTAGTGTGTCCTATGCAGCTGTTGGCCCATCATTTTCCGATTCCGGTATTCTTCACCCCCCAAACAAGCATCTTCACCGCAGAAGCTCACGCGATATTTGTAGCCATGAAACATATTAAGGAATTAAAACTGCAACGCGCGGTTATATACACAGATTCTCTCAGCGTCGTCAAAGCTCTGAGCACTATGAAAAAACATAAAAATCCAGTCTTTGTGTCCCTTTACTCACTTATATGCAGCATCTACGCACTCAAACAACACGTTGTAATGTCCTGGGTTCCAGGACATCGCGAGATCAGTGGAAACGTGTTGGCGGACCAACTAGCTGAATCCGCCCATGACAACGCTGCCGCGCACGCACCCATAGCGGTCCCTCCGGTAGACTTAAAACCCTTTGTAAAACGAAAACTCAGGGCCTATTGGCAGCGTTCATGGGACAGGCAAACAAAAAATAAGCTACATGTTATCAAGCCGAATCTTGAAAATTGGCCACCAGTATCTAGATCACGCTACACACAAGTCACACTTACCAGACTACAGATAGGACACACACACACACATGCATATTTGCTGTCCGGCGGTGAACAACCTAGCTGTGAGAGATGTGGAGAAGCACTTACGGTTCTCCATATCCTCGTCCAGTGCAATGAGTTAGATGCTGTAAGAAAAAAGCACCTTTTATTACCCTACCGACAGCAGCTTCCACTGCACCCTCTCATGTTCATCGGTAGGGACGCGCTTTTTAAACCTGAATCACTGTTCGCATTTTTAAAAGATATAGATCATTTTCACACCATATTCCGAGATGACCCGTAGCACGACCTCTATACAGAGGTCGCTGCTGCGGTGGCCAAATTAAGCACAGCACATGCCTCGCGGCCCTTGCGCCCAAGGGCGTTGACGAGGCAATCGTGCTAAAGCCATGGCTGCACCAAAGTTCTTCCACCACGAACATTGCCATTCGTGTGCAGTTAAACATTTCACGTCACCCCCATGATTTTAATACTTTTATGTTTTACCCGCCTCAGGGCGCGGAATTTTAGGCCCCTATACAGCCACGTAACATTATCGTAGTTCACATCACTTACAATGATGCGTGCTTTACGATGGTATTTAACTCTTATCATTTTCCATGGCGCTCTTTGGCCAAGCATGGCCCTTGCGCCATTAAAACCCATATATCATCATCATCATCCATCTCGATTCCAACCTCGTTTCTTCCTCCCTCGACGGTTACCACCACTCTTTATGACGCCGTAACTTACTTTAGGGCTGCAGGGCACCGTCTCCATGCCTTAGCGCTTTTTCTCAAAGCTGGACACAACCTATTGCTTTCTCTTGGACTGCAGTTTTTAAGTGTGCCTTTCTCGCTTACCTGGTTTCATTTTCTGTTTCGATTGTTTTGAGGCAGAGAGAATTTCTATGGGTACTCGTAAACCCGTAGCGAAGGTTAGATGGCCACAGTTATTCCGAAGATCGCATTAACTGTCAAGGCTGGATACACTGCGTAAAAAGCCAGCCAGATGTCGTGGTTGCAGTGGCAAGCTGCTTCTTTGCCATTCCACTATGACGCTGTCGTAAAGGCAAGCAACAAGTATAAGATGCCGCATTAATTCATAAAACGTGAGCGTACACATGGTTCTTGTTAACTGAAGACGACAACATTATCTAGATGATGAAATCAACGGAAAAAAGTTCACATGCTTTTAGTAGTTTGGAAGGGTTTAGAACCGATCCATAAATATTGCAAGGCACTAACAAATGAAAAAAATAAGAACCAATAATAATAATAATAATAATAATAATAATAATAATAATAATAATAATAATAATAATCTTGCTGGGACTTTGTGCCAACATCACAATATAATTAGTATGTATAAGGTAGTGGAGATTACGGATTCATTTCAACCACCTGGGGTTCTTTAACGTGCACCTAAATCTAAGCACACGGATGTTCTTAGTATTTTGCCCCTATTTAAATAGAACCGCCGAGGCCGGGAATCAAACCCGCGCCCTCTAGTGTAGTAGCGCGACACCCTACACGCTAAGCTACCATGGCTTGTAAACTAAAAGCAAAGCAGATATAACGAAAACCATCTTGTGAGCAACAATGGAATGTCGGAAGCCTTAACCGTAATTACAGTTGTTAGTGCATTCTATCAAACATGTCACTGGAAAAAAGTATTCTTTAGTATGCACGATATGCATAGCAATCATGGATAATTCGCGTAAACTATTACTTATTTTATGAAGACATGATTTACCGAATGTATTCCTAAACCACACTTCAGCACTTACCCGTCACCTTTGCAAACTGAGGGCAAGGCATCTAGATAGGGCATAATGTTAATTTGCAAACAATTTTATCGCAGTGTAGTGTTGCGCTTCTGCGTGCACTGAATCCCACCAACTAGCCCGGCAACGAATTCTTGCATCTAACGTAACATTTAAAAATAATTTCTAACATTAAATGCAAGTAAGATTTTCTCGTTTTACTAGATCTCTAACTGAGGAATAAAATAGGTTTTAAGTTAGACATTCAGGATGCTCATTCATACATTGTAAAAAAAAAAAAAAAAAAAAAGCCACGCATCTACACAAAGTGAATCATGACGAGTGGGTGAAGCTGTGGGTATCGTATCGGTGAGTAACCGCACGTTACCCGAGCGTTGCCCCATATAATGTAAATTGAGTGACATAAAGCATATATAGAAATGTAAATTTATTTGTTTGCCTTTTAAATGCCATTCTAGCCGCTGTCTATAATGTGTATGTTTATGTCACCGCCTAGTATAAAGGGTCTGTGCTTTTAGGTGTCTGATATTGTTCCGTCACAATTATGATTGATGCTCTTCTATTGTAAACCATTTTCTTTTTTCACATACACGGATATGTTTCGACTGTAGCATTGGTTTTCTATATACCGTGACAGGGGACAGTGAGAGTCGACGACAAAGTTAGGTCCTATAAGGTCCATAATGTCCACGTTGAAGTTTTTGTGTGTTTCACAAACCCTTTGTGAAAGGGTTTGTGTTTGTTGGTGTTACGTATTGTTTCGTCACAATTTGATTCACATACACACATATATTTCCACTATATCAACGGTTTATATGTTATATGCGGTGCTGTACCGTACCGTGACGGACACCAGCCAGACAGGCCTCGGTCCTAAGGCGCTTCGCCCCTAAAAGTAATGCGTTTTTTTGTGTTTTCATTTTATGCTGCGGCTTCCGAAGCGATTTCCAGAGCGATTACTTTGAATACGCGAAGCAACGTAGGCAATCAAATGGCACACAACAAAAGCCAAAAGGCAAGTGAAAATTGCGCTGACGCAAAGATTAACTTTCATTCCTCTTTATTTCTTGGTAAGAACGATAAGGAAATCCCATGAAACATGACTGCAATCCTCCGGAATGGCAGCCTGCGCCGCCACTGAGAAATCAACCGTGAAGAAGTGCTGTCGTTTGCAGAAGGGACAACGGGGTAGCTTTGCCGGAAGAGTGTCTCTGAATTGCGTGCTGCTGAACCCAAGATAGAACAGATAAATGACTTCGAGAAGCCCGATGGCAGAGTATAGTGAAGCTTAAGGCGTTTGCTTCACAACTACCCTGTTAGCTTTTCTTCATCACAGTGCTTTTACTCTCCAACCAGTCGCTTATTGTTGATTTTCTTGTTATAAAAGAGCTGTGGATACAACAGTTATTCTTCGAGACTATAGCTTTTCTGCCGAACTAATGACAGCTGCGTATAATCCTCCGTACCACTTTATCGTGGAGTGAGCTTCTATCGATAACAAACGATATGCGTATGATGCGACTAGCTCTCGTAAGGACTAGTTCATTTGATTCTCATCTGGTTCAATTACTACTCCAAGTGGGCAACTGTCGTCAAATTCATATCAACAAAGACGACCTAGATCTTTCCCATCGCCCTTGCGAAATGCGTAGAAAGCGCGGCAATGAGCAATTAAATATTCGCCCAAGGGACACGTATCTTGGCATCGTATACGCGCTCCTGACAACAATGGCTGTCATCAAATCCCCTTTTGTGAAGCACACTGCATGACAAGATATTTTCTACATAATCTCTATTAGGGAAGAAGGCGAGCGTGTACAGCACTGAAGTAAGTTTTGTTGGAACGAACTCAAGGGGAACTCAAGTGTATACTTCATTATTGGACGGCACCAATATCTCCCTCATTTATATAATTCATAATGCCTTAATTCACTGTGTGCACCCATAAGTATCGCAGGCCCAAGGTAAGGGAAAGTTATATTTAGCTTCTTTTGTACACATCTATAGTAAGGACACTAAGCTCCTATTGTATAAATTACTCATCCGCACTGTCGTGGACAGCGCATCTGTCATCTGGAACCCTCATAAACAGTGCTGCATTAATTGGCTGTATGATTTACATGTCATAGTTGCGTTCGTGTCTTATCCCCTTCTTCTACGCTTGCTTCATTGAACCCATCTTCACTCTTGTCACGTTGCCGAAGGAGATCACTAACTTTCTTGCACTGTATCGTCAGCTCTTTGATGAAACTCTAAAATAACAATTGCGCTAACTTCGCGCCGCAGTCGTACACGAGACGCCATGACGACTTAAACCTGATGTTTTGCTACATAAGCACGGACACGCCAAAAATTTGTATTTTTTCTTTCGTGTATTTGAGCACTGGTATGAATTTACCCGGTTATTTTCGGTCATGCCCATCCCGTAGTGTTGTATGTGCCATCCAAGACATGTGTCTATAGCACACTCTCGCCTGGCGGCCATGTCTACTTGTTTACTTATTTTATTACTCCTTCTCTATACATTTGCCTCTGTAAACCCACTCCTGTCATAGCCCTTCTTGTTTTATAGTATGTACAAATAAATAAATAAAGAAATAAATAAACAGTCAAACGCAGAATTCAGGATGCGTATAAAAGGAACAGTAATAACTACACAAGTTAATTAAGCCTGCCCGAAGACATAACAACTGAACAAAGAAGATCAGAAAGATCGAGGCTTTAATTTACTGTATGGCATAAATATACAGGAAGTAGCTTAGCCTATAAGGGTCATGAGAATAAAATAATACTGTAAATAATGAGTCCAGTTTTCAATTCAGAAACGCATTGGACAAATTATCAAGTCGTATATCTCTGCTTTCACGATGAGCAGGAAGAACTGTTCGAGATACTGGCACCCGCCACAATCTGCAGGCTGCGCACCCTTATCATGTGGGATTCATCTCTGTCTTAGTTTCTCGGCAATGCACTATTGGTTATCCTCTTATATGAATAGTCTCCTTTTTCAGTAACGCCTCGTAATCAAAATTTACATGACCGCGAAACTACGATTACGTGCACTGAAGACACTAACTTTTTCCGTAATAACTTTGTTCGAAAATACTAAAAATAAAAAAAGTTTGAATGCAGAAACTGTGGCGTTACTGCCTAAAATTCTATTCAATAAAATTCAATACATTTTTCTTTATTCAACAAATATCTTGGCAAATATCTTTCGTTATCCAGCACATATCTTGGCAGCGCTCCTAGGCTAAAAACTGCACGGAGGCAGCTTCACAGAGATATGAGTACATATCTTGACATGGAGCCTTCGTTATCTGCACCAGTTATGCTTTTAGCTGGTCTTCATCTTCAATTGTCAATCTAAATATGAGGCACGCCCAAGTAGGGGCCTCCGGATTAATTTTGAGCACGTGGGTTTACTTAACGTGCTCTTAAATCTTAGTGCACAGGTGCATTCCGCATCTTTCTTCCATTGGCGGCCCACTGCAGAGGCTTGTATTCGAACCGTCAGATAACACCAGTCTGTATCGTAATTTTGTTTCTTCAGCACACCTTGTACCCGAAGCAATGGCGTGCAACTAAACCTCACTGAGCTCTTACACTGTGAAATAGTAAGCTGGACTTTCTCCGCTAATAGGCGATTGACGCTGCGGGATCCCGTGATCGCTTGCACAATGCTGCTGTACCGTCCATATGCCGCAGCGTGGCATAAGCGGAGAAAAGCATTGCTGAACTTGGCATGTCCTGCTGCGTCAACAGCCGCACACGTGGCATCGCTTCTCGGATGCCGGATATTACGTTCAGAAGCAGCCGTCGGGGCCGCGCTGCAGAGGTCAGCGTTACTCGCGGGAAAAGCTCAAATCTCCCGCCACCTGCATCTGTAACTGTGCGCCAGATGTTCGGCTGATGATATTCCCCAAAGAAGATCTTGCAAAGAAGTAGGTTTCCTTTTAGATGCGACGCATCTTATGCTTGGGGCTGCGTCCGTCCCGCGTCCCGCGTCCAGTCACTTTCATGAAGTAGGGAAGCAACCACTGTGCGAACCAGAACACTGTAGTACAATAAGGCCGTCAACCACCACCACAGTCATAAGAGTCATGGCCGAGATCACAGAGTGGCTGCTTAGCAATGGCTAGGCAGGTGGTGGGCGCAAGCAAAGAATAACGCGCGCTACCGGTGGTGTATGTCGAACACGTTGACTCCATTCCTTGACCATGCTTGCATGTGCTTGCGGGGACTTTGTCCGCCCCTCCTTCCCGCGTCCCACACATCCTCTCTCTCCTCTCCTACGCTCCCCCCCCTTTCTTTCCTCTCTAGGAATGCTCTACTCTACGGAGTGGCGCCCGCGTCCCACACCCCCCACAGCGCATGCGCGTCCCCTCTCCCTCTCTCTCCTCTCTTACGGTCCCCCCCCGTCCTCTATTCTAGGAATCCTCTACTCTATGGAGCGGCGCGCACGACAGGTGGTGCGACAGCTGCATACTCCGCTGGGGGGCGGCACGGTAGTTCCGCGGTATGAAAATGACGGAGCGCGCGCGCCTCATTCTCTCTCCTGTGCAGCGCCGCGATGAGCGCCCGGGCCGCTGCCGGTGAATCGGGAGCAGCGGCGTTTCTCCCGCTCAAGCCAGCCATCTCCCCGCTGCTTCGTATCCACACATGGTTCCCTTTAGCGGGAGATGGGGAAGTTTTTTATATCAATTTAGACGACGTTGATTTGTTTCCGCGTGAATGTGAGCAATATCCACAAGCTTCTCCAAAATAGCCATCTATAGAAGATGGTAAGTGCGAACCACATTTTTTGTAAACAGAATGTGTTTCTTTTTTCGAAATAATTTTAAACATAATCGATATGATAATGACAAAAAAAACTATATAATAGAGCCCATGCGAGCGTGTGCTAACTGCATCGCTGCGCCTTGGGACGTGTACTTGGCTCAGCTGGAAAGCGTGTTCAGCGCAGGCGCCTTATTTTCTACCTGGCAGTCTTTTCGCTCACTCCACACAACCGCGTGCGTATCGGAACGCGGGATATTGCGCAAGGCGTCATTCGTGTAATAGACGTTGAAGCGCCTAGCGGTGATATTATGGTGAAAACACTTCAGTTGCAGACACGAGGTTTGTTGAACTGTTCCATTCGGCAAAAAAAAATTGTATCAAGTGTGCTGAGTGTGTTGCCATGGTGCACGATTACGACTAAATGACAGATCTTTTTATTTGGCGCGATCACTCTCGGTCTGGAATAGTTCATATACACTGCTCGTGAGGCACCTAAAACAAGCGCCGGAGTCAAAACACAATGCCATGTCTGTCTCGTTCTCGTAATAGCGAGCAAAAAGCACATGTATTATGGGCCTAACTTATAACAGTATTCACGGCTGCTTAATTAAAAAAAAAAAAAGAAACGTACAGAGATGTTAGCGCATTGTGTGGTGTAAGACAATTCTGGAGGAGAACGCTGAAACTACTTTTTTGTCGTTATTAACGCGAAGGTATGAATGAAAATCAATGGTCTACTTGTCAGTTTTCTGGTGGTTAAAAAGGTCGACAGCCGAATAAAAAGTAGCTTAAAACACGAAAGGCAATCTTAGTCTCCTGTACAAGGGTTACAGAGAAACAGTGTCGCAAAACTGGTATACAACATGATAAAAACAATAAAAGCAGTCCAACAAAAGAAAACATCAATAGGTATGCAAGTAGGTACTAAACTTTTATTGATGTCCTGAAGAAGTCATCTGCCCAGTTTTCATTGAGGGAGGACCGCGGGCCGCTCCCATGTCTCTGTTTGTTTCTCTCTTTGTTTCTTCCAATATCTTTCTCTCTGCACGCGTTCTCTCAGCCATCATGGTTATAACAGGCCACACTGCAGCGGTGAGTAGTGGAATTTGCCCAAATTCTGTGGCACATATCCGTTCATGGTGATAATAGTTTTCAGGCACGGTCACACATTTTACGCCTAGCTACAACAGCTTCACTGTCTAAAAACCGAGTAGATCGGAGTGAAATGCCAAGATGTTCGGTCATCCGAGCCCGCAGGGAATGTCCACCTCTCAGATGGGCTGTGGTTCAACGATGACGCGAGGTTCATCCGTTCAGTCGTAGAGATAATTGTAGTAAACGTTAAGAGTAGTGGTCGAAAAAGGGTTGGGAAGAGATGCAGCAGTCTCGCCGCGGGCACACAACTAATAAAAGTACACAGCTAAACCAGGTTTAATGTAGAGTTAGAACGTAGAGTGAATAACTGAATTGTTAGTAAAGACTGATTAGCTAAAACAGGGTACGTTTATAGGCGTTCAAAGGGAATGTTTGAAGCCCTACTTCAAAATAAATGCCCCTAAAATTGGTAGTCATCAATAAAAAGTTATTAGCAAAGGTAATATTCAATCTGTTGGTGTCCAAGGCTTTGTAACTTCTCTGTTCCTTTGCTTTAGTTTCTTTTTTTTTTGTTTGTTTTTGTATGTGTGTGTGTTGAAGCGCCCTCACAACCTTCCATAGACTGTTCGTCATTCATTGAATGCTAAGAACTCTGCGTACTAAGCGAACGCAGAACCAGTAAAGATTTGGTACACGTATTGGGCGTCATTTTTTCTTTTAATAGAAGGTAAAACCAATTTGTTTTTACGCCGAAACCCAGCAGATTCATTCTTTACTTTCCTTTGGATTTATGTTCAGGATAGCGAAATACACAGTTCACATTTCACGTCGAAGGCGCTACAAAAGTTATAGGAATCCCGGTTAAGCTAGTTTCAAAAGTAAATTTTCTGCCAGCAAATACTGCGTGGCTTCAAAAGTAAAGCCTGCGTCCCCAAACTTAGGTAGGAGAGGCCTACGGGACTCGAAGTCGGCTCCCAACATCTGCGAGTGACAGCTGGTCTCTAAGCAGCTACGGCTCCTACTACCTCCCTTCGTAGAGCCAAGTTTTGGGAAAAGATGTCACGTCGCTTTCAGAGTCCATTATTCCAGCGAAGTGCGACTGCGCTTCGCGCAAACGCGCATCTCCGAGGGCAGTCATGCATTTCAGTGAAGAGAGACGATAGAGTTCTCACCGAGACGCATTTTTCACCTACACAAATGAAACAGCATTAAACCTATAGTTTCCCTTAAAGGACAACGTTGTTTCCGGTAGGCGCAAGTGGGTTTGACTTGGTGCGGGAACAACGCCGTTTCGGAGCGCCGAAGGTAGCGTCTTCAAAACGGATAACGACATGTGAGAACGCAGGTTGACGAGCACTTTTTGCCGATTTATCTAATCACATTTCACAAATGCAATTTGTGTCCAGGAAGTCCTGAATTTTAAACGGATTAAGGGCAATAAATGCACCATATAGAGCTCTCCCTGTTAGCAAACATTGTGACGTCTGCGAGCACCCCACCCACAAGCGCCACCCTCGGAGGAGGCGCTGATTGGCAAAAAAGGTTTCGCAAGCGGGATCTCTCCGCATGGTAGCGCTGCTTCTGTCTCTATTCCTTCGATAGAAACTTCTGCAAATTGCTGTTTTCTGAAGTTACAGCTATTAAATGGAATAGTCACTGCCTATAATTCACTATTCTGTTAGGTGAACATATGGTGATTTGTTCATCGTAGATGGCAGCCGTAAACAAATCTTAAGCTTTCTGAAAGCAAACGTTGTACATTTGCATGATGACTGGTGCTCGGAGAAATGTATGCAAGGCATGGATGTGCACGTACTCAGTTTACGTCACGCTATCTCTATTTGCAGTTTTAAACGAGGTACATGATTGGCGGCAGCATGGTTTTGAGCTCCTGTGCGCGAGGGGGATTAGGTTCTCATTCACGGCACATAATTCTGATCGGATATGAATGAAAAGAAGGAAACGCTTGTTGCTATGCCTTCGGGTGAGGTTAAGAAATCCCCTTGAAGTTTAAAGCGAAGTTCTCCCTCTACTGCGTTCCTCATAACCTAGTGAGGAGCAATGCGATGTTAAACACGATACCGTAATTATATACATAATGTCTTGTGCGGTTACTTTGCTGTGGTTGATGCCTAGTAGGTGTTTGCATAGCTACTTTGCTGCTTTAGACTAGATACGCAAACTTGGAATGTGCATTGCCACTTCATGAATATCCAAGCCGTAAAAGTACACTAACAACAATATGACAAGCAAGAACCTCCAGTGTTTCCAGAAAAAGACGCGTGAGGTCTCCGATAAAATGCGATACCTGTAATGACTTTGTGTATTCGCCGTGGCGAAGCGTGTATACCCCTTCGGCAATGCTAAAACATGCCAGGAGCTCGTGCCCAGTAGTACCCTTGAGGCCGGAGATTATTCACTTTTTTTTTTGCACACAGCGCACACGGTCAGATGCACGGACACGCATATCATCGCGCCAAACGCGTTTTACTTGTACTAAATTGTCAAGTTCTGTTGTTCCGTCGAGAACCGGTCACTGCGACTGTATAAGGATCATAGAGGGCTGGCCCTCCGCGTTTCAGACACCGTCGCTGACGGCCTTTCTTATTGTCGCCGGCCACAATGTCATCCTTCTCGCTCCTCGTCCCGCCCTCTTAGCTCGGCCCGCCAGTCTCGTTCCTTAAAATATAATCGAAAAAATTACACCATCTCCCGCTAAAGGGAACCATGTGTAGATGTGAAGCAGCGGGCGCTAACGCTTACACTGGCGGCGGCGTTGACGCTGGCGCTCATCGCAGCGTTGCACAGGAGAGAAACCTGGGGAGGCGCAAAGCACGCAGTCATGGAGCGGTGTTTCGTACTGGAACATGCCAATCGCTGCTAATGGGCAATGAGAGAAAGAAGACCCCTGATTGGACACAGAGACCCGCAGTCCGCTTTTAGTTAACGCGCACGCTGCGTATTTTTATTGTTCAACAACGCACAGGAGAAATCTCCACCGGCACCACCTTGCAGATCAAGATCCAGTGCCATATATACGGGATGGCCAGTGAACGGTTGTGCAGCGCGAGCAGTCGGTGTTTTCAATAAAGAAACTCGCTAGCAGACACTGCCTGCGTCGGCGTTGAACGGTTGTGCAGCGCGAGCAGTCGGTTTTATTGCGATAGCAATTATATGGACACTTGCGGCTGGTTTTCGCCGTCGGCGTCGGCGTCATTTGCCGTATATGTATATGTATATATATAATCGGCCCCGCCCGTGGTTCGTGAGCTTGAAAAGACGCGAGGGGGGGTGGGTCCCTCGAGCGACCTTCGATTTTACAAGTGGGGGCGCGCGCGTTATCTCCCCTTCTCGGCGGCCGGCAGCGGGCGGGGGGGGGGGGGGGGGGTGACGTTCGATTTTACGAGCGCGGGTGCGGGCGCGTGCGTTATCTCCCCTTCTCGGCGGCCGGAAGCGGCGGGGTACCCTTCTACGTGCTGCGCTCTCAGCGCGAAGAGAATTCTCTTAAACAAGCGTTTTCTAGAGTTGCGTGAGATCGGATCCAAAAAGAGTTAGCTGCCAGGCTCACTTCGTATAACATTACAATTTTTTGCTATCGCATTCATTGCTTCACCCTTGCGGTGAAACTGTGACTTTTTTCAATCAAGAAACTCGCTAGCAGACGCTGCCTGCGTCAGTTTTGCGAGGCGAGCGAGGGGGAGCGTAGGATAGGAGAGAGGGGGGGGAGGGGACGCACATGCGCAATGGGGTTGTAAACGTCGCGGGAGGGATGCCTAGAGGAGAGAGGGGGGGAGCGTAGGAGAGGAGAGAGAGGGGGTGAGGACGCGCATGCGCAGTGGCGGTGTGGTCGCCGCGGAGAGGGATGCCTAGAGGAGAGAGAGGGCGAGGGGACGCGCATGTGCTGTGGGCGTGCGGACGCCGCTGGGAGGGATGCCTAGAGGAGAGAGAGGGGGGAAGCGTCGGAGAGGAGAGAGGTGGAGAGGACGCGCATGTGCAATGGGTGTGTAAACGCCGCGGTAGGGATGCCTAGAAGAGAGAGAGGGGGGAGCGTAGGAGAGGAGATGCGTGGCGAGGGTTTCCGCATGCGCAGTCAGTGTGGTCACGCCGCACACCACCACCACCACCACCGGATTAAACTTCGCCATAAGATGCTTCACATCTAAAAGCTGACATGGGCAGCATTGACCCGACGATTGCAAAGAATAAATGTGAGGGTGCTAACAGGAATCGAGCCCCATAATTCTGCGTGGCAATCAAGTATTCTATTACAAAGCCACGCCAGGTCTCGAAACGGCTTTTAGATGTGAAGCATCTTATGGCGAAGCTTAATCCGGTGGTGGTGGTGGTGGTGTGCCGCGTGCCCACCCTTACTGCGCATGCGCAAACCCTTTCAAAAAAAATAAAAATAAAAAGCCTCCTCTCCCCCCTCTCTCTCCTCTAGGCATCCCTCCCCACGGCAACCACACCCTCACTGCGCATGCGCCTCCCCTCCTCTCTCCCCTCCTACGCTCCCCCCTCTCTCCTCTAGGCATCCCTGTCCGTGGCGTCCACACTCCCGCTGCGCATGCGCGTCCCCCCCCTCTCTCCTCCACGCTCCCCCCTCTCCCCTCTAGGCATCCCTGCCCGCGGCGTCCACACTCCCACTGCGCATGCGCGTCCCCCCCCACCCCTCTCCCTCCTCTCCTATGCTCCCCCCCTCTCTCGCCTCGCGACGCAGACGCAGGCAGCGTCTGCTAGCGAGTTTCTTGGTTAAAAAAAAACCGGCAGATCCCACGCACTGTGGGAATCGATGTAATGCGAAGCAGCCAGCAAGAAGCAAATCACGCTGTACATAATACGCATGTCATTATTTACATGTTAGGACCTGTCATTTGTGCTCATCATACAGTCACGTCGCGCAATACAAATTTTGGTATATATCAAGCTAGTGATTTGGACGCAAGCCTGAACAATGAGCGTGGCATGTAAATGGCATCGTAGATGACATGTATGCCAAGATTTTCTTGTTACCACCCGCCAAGTATGTTCGCTTAATTATTTACCTCGAATCGCAGCGAGACGCGAGACCAATTTGCCTCCGTTTCGCATGCGTTTGTATTTTCACGCTTTGCGCATCGTGCAGAAGCCATCCGCGTTCCAGAGTTTAAATTGACGGACACTTTGTCAATTCCAAAGTGTGTTGCTCGAACGCTTGTGCCCACTGAGACGGGGTCGGTCAGAATGCAACGTGATGCGCGCGTCTCCCTTCTTGCATGATCAGAGACGCCGGAGGCAGCGACACTACGTAAGCAAAGCGCGAGCGCTGTTGAGTCCAACGCGACCCGTGTCCGCGGCGGCCACCTGGCACCGTGCCAGGGCATGGCTGGAGGGACGGACGGACGACCGAACGGATGGACGTGAGCATGAGACATTAAAGGTTTTCGCCTTAAAAATTTGGTGTATACCAAGCTAGTGAAACAGCCACGAGAGTGTCATGAGCGTGACATGCAAGTCATGTTACGCATGAAATGTCATGATTTCCATATTACCACTTGTCATTTATGCTCGTCATACAATCACGCCACTCAATACCAAATTTGGTGTATATCAAGCTAGCGAAACGGCCCCAAGAGTGTCATGAGCGTGGCATGCAAGCCATGTTGCACATGACATGTCATGATTTCCATATCACCACTTGGCATTTATGTTCGGCATACACTCACGTCACGCAATACCAAATTTCGTCTATATGAAGCTAGCGAAACGGCCATCAGCGCGCCATGAGCGTGGCATGTAAATCATGCGGTACATGACATGCAGGTCATGATTTTCATATTAGTACCTGTCATATATGTTGGTCATGCAGAAATGTGTCATCGTACCAATTTTTGGATTTATCAAGTTAAGAACACGGTCTCAGGAGCACTATGGCCATGGCGTGTAAATCATACTTTTCATGACAAGTTATTCATGATTTTCATGATATGACGACTAATTAATGTTCGCCATACAGTCATGTCCTGCCATACCAATTTTGGTATAAATCCCATTAACGATACGGCCAGGAGAGCACAATGTCGTAGGCGGCTAGATAGATAGATAGATACGCTCAAAGTCGCCGAAGTTCGCTAAGAAATGCTTCGCATTTAAAACCGACTGCACGCGCTGCACAACCGTTCACTGGCCAACCCGTATATATGGCAGTGGATCTTGACCTCCAAGGTGGTGCCGGTGGGAGATTTCTCCTTTGCGTTGTTGAACAATAAAAATTCGCAGCGTGTGCGTTAACTAAAAGCGGACTGCGGGTCTCTGTGTCCAGTCGGAGTCTTCTGTCTCTTATTGCCCATTAGCAGAGATTGGCATGTTCCAGCAGGAAACACCTCTCCCATCGCTGCGTGCTTTGCGCCTTCCCCAGGTTTCTCTCCTGCGCAACGCCGCGATGAGCGCCAGCGTCAACGCCGCCGCCAGTGTAAGCATTAGCGCCCGCTGCTTCACATCTACACATGGTTCCCTTTAGCGGGAGATGGTGTAATTTTTCAAATAGACCCTAATGCTCGTGAAACGTCAGTTGTAGTTGCAGTGCTGGCTATCCAATTTTATAAACATTACATGTGTACTATGATACAGCCGTTACGTCGGGTTAACGTCAATTGTAGTTAAGCGCCATCCACTGATGTTCATTTATATAGCAGTGTACAGGGCTACCATCCTCGCGAGCACAAGCGCTACATATCAGCTTACCGCTTCTGCTGTTGCTTATACCCATGTTGCTGTTAGCATCGCTACTCAACTGTAAATAACTGGTTATATAAAACATATGCGACTGTTCAACATATGTGTGTGCGTACAACATTTGTACATATCTTTAGCGTCCTTTCGTAACGTTTCACTCTATACAAGAATTACAACACAGTCAGCTTCCCTCCGCATGCCTCGCATCGGAGGGAAGGAACAAATCAAATAATGCAGCTTTCTTATATGAAATAATAAATGAGCTGTATCACACTTTCGTGAATTTAGGCCTTTCAAACGATGTCGCTTGGATGAAAAATCAAGTTAACTAAGACTCGCATTCGAGTGAACTGTTGCGGGCATATCTTTCCCGGTCTTGCATAACATGAAGGGGTGGTACCGCATTCTCCATTGAAATTATCGTTTTAACGAGACGCTTCTATGGAGGAGAGATGCTAACAAACTCGTTTTCATCAATGAATATAACCGTATAGCCAGTATTTCAAGGACGACCATAACAAAAAAAATGGCCGCGTATCTGCGTGTTTCGCTGCAAATGTCGTCGAAAGACGATAGTCTTCTGCCGGCAGTACTACATGAGTCCTGGTCTCATCCGTGGCCACGCGTGATGCTGTTCTCGTACCATTTCCGTCCTGGCATGACCAAGTGTCTTCTTGCCGCAAGCGCGGTGTTTTTGGCACCGTCAAAGAGCAATTTAGTAGTACGAGAAAAATCGTTTTGCTCTTTAGTGTCCCTTTAAGTTGATTGTGGAGAGTAGACTCGAAAATGCCCTGATATTAACGAATGCGTAGCAAGGGGCCTTATGTGTTTGAGTCAAAGGCGTCAAAAGCCAAGAAGACGCGTAGAGTGACCGGCGAAAAGAGCTTCCCTTGTTTGCAGCGACGGGGGGCAGACTGCGCCAGCTATCGCGCGTCGGATGAAACACGCGGCACTTCGCGCGACCTCGAAGACAGACGACGGCTTTTCGCTTTTGCGAGGCAGCCCGCATTTTCATCGCAGTGTAATGAACACTAGGGTCTTTAGAATTACGTATCTATGTATTTTCTAGTAAAGGAGCACACCACCTAATACTTACGTATTGATGTTGCGCCTCAGACATTTGTAATATTTGCGTTTTGATCGGTGATGTTCACAAGTATGACGGCAGCTGCCAGTTTAAGATGGCTGCGCGTTCAGCAAGTGCTTAAACTTTGGCCGGGTGGCTGAATCATATACAGTCAGACAGACAGAAAGACAGACCAAAATTTCTGCGTTGAAGTACACCAAAAAAGACTTTCGTCTTTAAAAAATGGAGCAGCACAAGCAACCTTCTTGAGTAAAGATATTCAATTATTTCCTCTTCCTTATCGCTTTTCTGATGCACAGCATTGCTGTCCGACACCAGCGTGCCGTTCATGTAATCGTTTTGCGTAGCGCCGTATGCCATCTGCCCGATCGACTTGTTTGTATGAACGCCAGTTAAGCACTGCGCATATTGGAGGGAAACAGCGTGAAAGACGAAAGACCAGGCAGAGAAAGACACAAACAACACCGCTATTGTTTGTGTCTTTCTCTGCCTGGTCTTTCATCTTTCGCGCTGTTTCCCTCCAATATGTCCTACCAACACGCCCAAGCAACCACTTTAGAAGCACTGCGCACTTCCCCTTCGGCTCGCGCCGAAATCAAGCAACCATAGTGGCTGGGAAAACCAGCACAAACCATTCCTACAGGAAGCATAGGTCGAAATGTTGCGGGGTGATCAAGATAAGCGCACCACGACAAGTCGGCCAAGATCCCAACAAGCACCACAGAAATATATTAGCGAAGAAGTTTCAGTAACTTCATTACTCTCTAATGAGGTGTCCCTTTTTCTTGCAAAATATAAGGCAAACATGTTACCGTCCCAGGAGAGTCTCCGCTTTCTCCTTTTATAAACGCTAATCAGGCGTATATGTCAACCAGGCCCGTAGCCAGGGGAGGGGGGGGGGGGTCTAGCTTCCCCCCCCCCCTGAAAAAATTTCTCGCTACGGGCCTGATGTCAACACTACGGTACCGTCAGCAAAGAAGGTTGCTTCTTGAAAACAACCAAAAAACAAAGAAAGAAAACAGCTCGGCTTATGTTTTGCTACACTTCAAGCATGATTACTCCAATAATTATAAAGCTGGAGTAATGTTGGTTATAAGATAGCATCCGTGGACGTTAGCAGCGCTGACGTCGGACATGGCGTTTGAATATTCATGCGCGTTTGAAAGGCGACAACCTGCAACGAGATGATCTGAAAGCGCCCTCAGAAAGCGAAAAGGTGTCGCTGAGCGGTATTACAGCAAAGTGAATCCCTGAGACAAATATGTGATGAGGCGTAAAAGGCCTCGAACTTTGCCATAAACAAGCATAATCTGCGAATATGCACGCGTCTCTAGACGTTCCGTTCAGTGAACCATGCATGCGTAATTTTAACTGTCGTGAACTCTGCTGACAGTGTGTGTCATTTCAAATATAGCAGGTCATGCATACACCAGCTGGAGTATTTCATGAAGCATATCAGCCTTTAGGTGCCGCGAGATGTAACTGATTTTCTTTTTTCGTTTGACTTACTTCATTTTCATAAATAAGACGCATTGCAAGTTCACATGACGGAACGAACATAACGCTGAGAAGGTAGTATACTACAGCGCTCATCGCTTGCGTCCGGGTTTGCATGCTTGTAGGTTGCATACACTGGGCAGGTTAAAACGGAACCGAAAAGTGCCTAGACTCTAAGACAAAGCTCTTTTTGCAGCTTTCATTGATAACACCCACACACGTACGCATAAAGATAAATTCAGACGGTTTTTCGTGCGAAACTGGTAAGCGCAACTCTTCGATGATTAAGAGAGATACAGGGACGAAAATTATTTATTTCGTTTATATCAGAATGAACATGGCAACGCCAGTAACATGTGGCGTCCGCGTCGGAAAGGAATCGGGCGCCAACTTTCCGTCGCCCAGTTTTGATCCCTTAAGGTATGAGGCCAAGTGTCGGAAAAATTTTTTAAAAAGCAATAATCACTAAATATTATTAGCCTACATTATAAAACACATCTTTTTAGGCACATGTGAGCATTTTAAAGCAAGTGCTATTTTTCGTTAATTTTTCATAATTAAAAATGTCATTAAAAGTGGGCCTTACGCGAACACTCCTAACTCAAATTCCGTTCAATAAAAAAAGATTTATTTTTTGCAGGGACATGAAAAAGGCTTTGGCATGTGCAATGAACCAAAACAAATGAGATCTGATGAATAATAAAAACATAGTAATAAAATAACCCAGAAAGTATGCACTTGCACTAGGGGCACCTTCGTATAACAGGCAGCCATATTAAAACTTTTAGCACGATTTTGCTTATTGAGGTTCATTGCACGCCTACTAAGTTGACAAGGAAGTGTGCCAAGTTTTAATCAAAAATGTTTATTAGCAAAACAGTTATGACTGTTCGCGTACAGAAAAATACCAGAAATATAAGTTCTGAGAAAATCAACAAAATAGATTTGAAACAGGTGCAGCGCTTACACAAGGTGATCAAGAGCGCTAAAATTCTCAATATTCGTAGCCAGTTCCATCGTGGACCTTACTATTGTGAGCGTTTGCTCGAGTGGCAATTCTTAATTTTTTTTTCTAGCTTCTAATGCAGCATCAGTGCCATGACGGGACGCTTTCGCGCTGCGGTGCTGATCATTTGTGAGGCAAGCTTTTGCAGTGTAGAGACCTGGATCGATCCGTATTTGCTCAAAACATAAAATGTGCTCTTGTTTCTACTATTGAAATGACACACAGCGTCAAACAAAGCAAATTTGATGGTTTACAGGCTCACGTACGTGTCCTTCAGTGTGGTCAACACATGTACCACGTTACGCCTACCCGTGATCAGAAGTTTATTACTTTTATGTAGCAAAATGATGTGTTGACAAAACTTTTAGAGCATTATTACATGTTCGCACTTGATATGATTGCTAAATAACCAACAAAATACTACATATCTAGTTAATCTTGTGATTCACAAAAAAACGGCACTTTCAGTTTCGGTTTCGTATGTGATGGGTGGTCTCACATTTTTGCTTGTATCTTTTGAAAAAATCGGCGTAGACAGAAACTTTTTGCAGGAAAATGACGGGCAATAAATTTCGCGTTTACCATGATCAAAAACCAAAAACTGACATTTTGAAAAAAAAGTCGCTTTTTTCACTTGGCCTCATACCTTAACTTGAGACACAGCTGTAGCAGCAGCACAAACACAGAAAAGCTCATCACGTCCCCGCCTTCCGTGGCATCAACACTTGTCGCCTCAGGAAAAAAAATATCCGGAACAAGCGCAATTTTGTTACATTTTGTCACTAAGCTCACGCGCCAGGCAGCACACTGATACAAACACAATCATTCGAAAGGCGCGATGCCTGCGCGAAAATTCATGCACACGCTGTCTCAGAGTAACATGCTGAAGATTTCAACGCCGGTTTAGCATACGCTACTTTTTTTCAGCTGGCTTATCCCACATACGCGTCACCTCGGTGCTATCATTTTGTTATTCTTGTTTTTCTGCAATGTGCACTTCTACTTTCTTCTCCACTTCTAGCCTTGTTTATTGCGTTTTTCCTGAATGCACACATTGGCTGCATGGCTGTCTGTATTTTGAGATCCACCTACAATTTTTCCTCACATTGTCATTCCTGCCTCTTTCAACCTCTTCATTTTACAGCTGCATTGGACATCTTTGGTGCAACCGTTTCTTTTTGACGAATGAAAAAAGAGACCACTGATTTCAGTTAAATCAATACGCAATAAAAGGCTCCCAAGGGAACGCCCCCGTAGTTCTCTCATTTCGGCAGCAGACACGCAAGCGCGTGCATGGATGCAGCGGATTTGGCACGAAGAGTAATATAACTGAGAATCGCAACAGGGATGCGCAACGTTAAACACGAAAACAAGACAGCGGTGGTATATATAACGGATCTTCCTACACAGTATTCCTTCATCGTGAATATTCTAAGCTGGCTCCATTTCCTTAAAACTTCCGCGTCCTTCATTTAAATATATTTCGATATATATGAGCGTTGCACCGTCGGATGCATTTCCGGACTGTATTCAGCGTTCCTGTGGAAACTGGCTGAAGAAAACTGGGTCATGGCCTGTACGCTTCGCGCTTCAGCGTATTTACTTTCTGGAATAAGAAACTTGAACTCAGAACTAAGTCGCCAATTCGATGTTTTTTTTTCTTTTTTTTTCTTACGAATACGTCGAAGTTTACTGAAATGCATCGCAGGGCGTATTTATCTATCCAAACTCAGGCACGTAGCAATACAGTCATTTATCGCGAGACATTCGCCCGAGAATATCGGTGTTTATTAGCATCATAGTATAATGACGTTATTTGGAAATCATTGATCTATAAAACAAGCTCAAAACGTTTACACCGGGCTTTTGTGGATCGGAACTGCTGCACGCAATTTCATGCACTGATGCTGTGTGCAACAAGATTAGGGTGTTCTAGATACTAGCAATACTGGTGACATAACCGTGGTCAGGAGAGAAAAGCCTTAGTAGGACATAGACTTTACTGAGTCGAAGACAGCTACCAGTCGCCAGCACTGTGCTTAATTAAGGCGAAAGACTTAGATGCCGGATCAAACGCGACAAGTGACTTGACGGCGTCAGCGTCAATAGGAGTGGTGCAAAAACCACCATAACGTGATGACGGCATTCTCTGACGTCATCATGACGTTACAGGCCGATGAAATTCGCGATGTCATTAATGCCTCAGTGTGACGTCAGATAACGTGACGTCACATGATGACG